>JABUQX010110471.1:0-17500 GCA_015478945.1 Trachelipus rathkii | reverse complement strand
CGCTACGCCCACATTTCAAAAGTGGTAGCTCAAACTCCGGCATCACTACTAACCTTATCAAAAGCTTTACTAAAGTCTAAATATACAATATTAACTGGATCTCCTCGGTCGATGAAAACAGTAATGTATTCCATAAATTCTAAAAGGTTTGTCTGACATGACCTACCCTTTCTGAAACCGTGCTGGGAGTCATACAATACCTTGTTATCTTCTAAATATTTCTCTATATGACCTTTCATTAACTTTTCCAGAACCTTTACAACCAGAGATGTTAAGCTAACTGGCCTATAATTTCCCAAATCTTCCTTACTACCTTTCTTATAAATATGCACAACATATGCCATTTGCCAGTCATCTGATACCTCACCAAATGTTATAGATCACTTAAAAATCAAATACAGTGCCTTTGCAATGCTGGTACTACCCTCTTTCAGAATTCTACCATATTATACCATCAGGGTCGCAGCTTTACTTGGTTCAATGTAAATATAATAAGACATCTCACTAACCAGACTTCGACTTCCGAAGTCTTTAAGTCTATTTGTTCATGCATACAAGAACTATTTAGTCTCCAAACTATTATCTAATCTTTCCTCAGTAACACTGAAGCAAAATAAGCATTGAAATGTTTGACCATTTCCTTATCTGAACTCTAAATTTTCATCAATTTTATTGGACAATTGTCCTATTCTTACTTTTAAATTTATAAAAAGCTAAAAAACTTCTTCAGATTCTTATTACTATTCCTTGGTAAATTAATTTCTGCTTCTCTCTTTGCCTTTCTTATTGATTGGTAAGTTCATTCTATTTTTCCTATAATTTTCTAAAAAATCATCTTCCCTATTACTACCTTTGAATATTTAAACATCTACGCTTTCATTAATTTTCTCTCTATCTCTCTATTCCACCAACAGGTTTTCTTCGCACCCTAATGGGTTTATCTTTAAAACATACTTAAACTGAATATCATTAAAATTTTGCTTAAAATTTTCCCACATGATAAAACAAGTTTGGTTCTTATAAACTCTTATCCCAGTTAGTTGACTAAGGCATGCTCGAATTTGGTTAAAATCGGCCATTCGGAAATCTAAGATCTTTTCCTTATTAACTTGCAAGTGGCCCAGATATATACATTCATATTAAATCTAATTATATTATGGTCACTAAGTCCTAAAATCTCCTCAACTCTAACTTAATTAATAATATTATAATGTTAGTTAATATTAAGTCTAGTAGTGCATCGTATCTTGTGGGTTCTTGGACCATCTGGGTCAAAAAGTTATCTAGTAGACAATTTATGAATGCAGAACTACTATGGTCCATATTAGACAAGGAATCCCAATGAATGCCCGGAAAATTAAAATCACCCATTATGACTATACCTTTTTCTTTACTGTGGCATGCTGTCTCAATTTCTTTCACAATTTCCGCGTCTAATTCTTGACTCTGGCCAGGAGGTCTATAAAATGCCCCTATTCTATATGATTTATTGTATATAAGGATATCTACCCACACTGATTCAATATCCATGATTCATTTAAAGTCAGTCAATTAAATACAGATTGAATATTGCTTTTAAAATAAAGCGCCACACCACCACCCTTCTTCCTCGACGCTGGTATAAATAAAGTGAATATTCCTCTATTTCATATTCCTGAAAGGAGTCTCCATTATTATTCTTTCATTAACCCATGGGCCTCGTTATGCAAAAATAATGTCTATTTCTCAATTTATGTTATAAACTAATCAGCATCATCTTTTTTATTTTCTAGGCGAGACCATTTATATAATACATTTAATAATCGAAATGCTGTTATTTTTATTAATCATCATCATTTTTGAACCCTGTAACAACCACTTGCGTTATTTATCTCCCCACTATATAGTTACCATTCTATTTATTAGATTTAGCCACCACCCCCAAACTTTACCTAGTTTTTTTGCTAAACCAAGTCTCCAAACTGGGGGATACTGAAAAGCCCAGACACCTTACGACTGAAAGTGAAACCTCCATCTGCTGCCAAAAAGATCTTTATCAGGAAAATTCTCTCCACAAATCAAAAACATTAATATTTTTCTGAAAAACAAAATTTCCTAACCTTTCATTTACACACCCCTAAAGCCCTACTCCCCCATTCCTGACCTGCACCTAAACTAGGTAAAATCCCAGAAATCATGCACCTTCTTCCACTAGCTTTCATCTTCTGAATCAATTTCCTATAATCTGCTATTAATTCTTCTGACCTTCTATGGCCTATATCATTTGTACCCACATGCCACAATCACATCTGAAGCAACATTTGTAGGAATTCAATCTCTCTATCTAGCCTATCCACGATATCACTCCACTGTCTGCACGTGGATACATTACTCTCAAATCGTTTCTTTTATTCTTTGTGAAAATTCCTATCTAGGTATCGTGTCATAGAGTTTTCCAATTAGCAATGTATCAGTCTTCCTTTAGAAAAACTCAACATTACCATTGGCACTCTCTGGATCCCCCCCATCTGGAAAGGACAGTCGAACCTGTTACTGCAGTTCACAGGCTGACTGACTTTCGAGATCCCTCATTTTTAAATTATTAATTTCTAATTTCTACAACTCTATAATCATCTGCAGACCTATTATCAACTACTTTATCCTTTTCCCTCTCTTCTTCCTGCCTAGGTGAATCACTATTCCTGTCTACCCCTAGGTCCGCTCCCTCTCACCTTTCGAATCCCTACTAACCTTTTGCCTAACACTTCCCCTCTTTCCAACTCAAATACTTCTTCTTTTAATCCATGCATATTTTCACTGTCAGTTCTTGCCAATCTTCCTCTAAAACCACATTCTCTGCATTCAAAAACACAAACAGGGCAGCTATCCACATATTCCCCTCTCACAGTCGCACAGTTATTCACACAGAGCATATCATTACTTAAATTATTATTAGCTTACTAACCTGTACCTATTATTTTACAAACTACAGTTTAAATATCACTAAAGCCTAAAAAGAAAAAAACTAATACTACTTTTAAAAATAGGTTAAAAATTTAAACAAGCTAAAGTATAGCTTAGCCTAGGCCAGGGATATATAAGAGTATGACAGGTAGGCTTAACTGTAGTCTGTGACTGGAAAACCTTAATTTATTTAAATTTATCACTAAAAATAAAAATAATCGATATTATGAAAAGATCCTGTATTTAATACAGAAAGTCGATTTAAGAATCCAAATAAACCCAGACACAGAGAAAACAGTAAATATCTTACCTATGTTAGCCTAGGGTTAGGGCTAATCAAAATTCAAATATATACAAAATTAATATAATCAAATTGTTAATTGAACTGCGTTATATACACAACAGTAGTCTGTAATTAGATACACACTAACTTTGTTATACTAAATTGCACTACATATACAACAAATTACTTATATATATGCGAGAAGCAAAAATTTAATACCCTCACACCCAGTTCCACTCGGGTAAAACTTGTGGGACAGTTAATTAAGCGAAGAAAATTCGCCTGCTATTGTGAGATGTATAATTGTAGTTAGTTAGGTTAGGTCTCTAGGTTAGGTTAGGTATGAGTAGCTTCACAACAATAAATTTGGTAGTAATAGGCGTTTAGGTTATGTTATGGTGTAGTTAGTGTTAAATTAGATAAGGCCATGAAATGTAACGTTATGTCGTTAAATTAGGATAGTGAATGTCGGTTAATTTCCTGCAACCCGAATACAATTGTCAACTATTAAACCGGACCTAAGAATTTGCCAAGAAAAGAAAATATTACATCCTGCTAATTAAAATACCTTCTTTTATTTCTTTTCTTTTAAAGGTATATTATCTGAAACAAGAACAGTTGTCTCTGTCGTGAATTTTATATTGAGTTCACGATAAAAGGGAATTGAGCAGATCTCTGATTGTTTGTTCTCCATGCAAAATATAATGGAGAAACGCCCGCGTACTATATAGAGAATTACACATAATCAATAACGTATTGGATAACAAAAATCTATTTACGTGTATCCCTCACAAAGCATAGCAGATTTCACTCAGTTATAGACCTAACATTTCCTCACTATTCAAATATCCATGGGGGTAGGCATGGGGGGCAGGGGGGGCACTTGCCCACCCCTAAATTATGTCGAAATAACAGAATCATTAACCTTATCTCTCGCCAGACGGACGTTTCTAACAGGCTGCTTTAGTAGTAGATAAACATGAAATAACAGTACATTACTCCGCCTGATAATGAGGTACTGACTATAGTAATTACAATACTAGAACAGTGTGTATAATGAATTTTCGCATAAAGTTATTAATGTGTGTTTTCGTTTTAATTATGGCGTGTAATAGTATCAGCTAGACTTAGTATACAGGCTGAGAATTTCTATTCTCAACAACGTATTGCTCCGCTTAAAAATTTCAGTAGTCATAGGCATCTTGGCGGCTTTGTCCAAGCTGATATATCAATCACGGATAAGCGTACCCGTGATATTCAGCTGCAGGACAAACACATTAAAAAACAATTGCATAAAATAACAGAAATATACCAGCAATTTGGTATAGGACACATAAATACATTATATTTTAATAATATATCCTCCTAAATACTACAATACATAGTATATATAAGTTGCTCATATTATGTAGTATATATATCTACGATATATATTATATTATATCTACATGTATTCCAGTTATATAATATATATATATATATATATAATATATATTATATATAATATATATATATATTAATATTAAATGATAATATAAACTAATACGCTCTATATGAAAATAAAAGTTGACACTTATACGTAATATATGTTAATTAGTATATACTAAATTTCTCGCATATAGTAATGTAATAACTTTATAAATTCAGATATATACTATTAGATACTATGGTCGACATACTAAAACCTATTAATACAGTATATATTAACCTATTTTAGTTCCCCTCATATAATACCTAAATGATTATAGGTAAGACCTATCTATATTATATATATAGCTAGTATACTATCAGGTGGGATGTTTTAACACATTTGGTTTAAAACCATTTGGTTTAACCATGTTTAAACCCACATAAAAAAACCACATATGTTAAACCATAAAATAAACATGCATAAAAGACTCTTATAAAAGATGTATAATATTAAATGGTTTTCTTTAGTGCATGTTTGATATGGATTCTCAATTTTTCAATCGAAGAGTAACTAAAAGGCAATAAAAAATTTTCTGCTGAGATTTCTCATGTTATTGTGAGATGATATATATACTATATATAATTAAGATTCTAACTAATATAGTGATAAACTGTAATTTTTATTTACAAATATTTTATTTATTTATATATAATATACTATATATATACTTATCTATCTATAAAAATCATAAAAGTTTCCTATTTTTACGATTGTTTTAATTTATAAAAAAAAATATATATAAATGTTAGTTATAAATATAACTAACATATAAATATTATTGTGTTTATTAAATATATTATTACTATTTATATTAATTATATATCTATATATATTATAAATATATAATATTATGATAAAAAATCTTATAACATGATAAACATGATTACATCAGTTATCGAGACATCCATTTAGTGAATTAAATCTAAATTCTAAATCTGCCTATATCTTTTTATTACCCCACTTTTCGTATCTCTTTAGCCCACATTTTCAGATAAATGATTATAATATAAAAACTAATTTTGTAAGGAGTTGTGTGATGAGCACACGTAACCATAGATTAGGGTTAATAAATATACTATAGAGAAAGTGGAAATCGAACAACATATAGAAAAATGTAATAATAAAAGGTCATCAAGGATACATCATACACGTGATGTAAAACGCACGTTATGAAGACGATACCATGATGTTACGCGCAGCTGTATCGCGTCGTATAACATCGTGATAGAAAATTTGTAATATGTATATGAATGTTGTTAATTAATGAAATATATTAATAATAATTTAATAATTTAAATTATATTTATTACCCCATTTACCTCCCCTTCCCATGCATATACTTTTTAATTATTAATTTACCATATGTGTGCACAATCGTAGGTGACACTAACAAGCCGTAGTGTAGTTGATGACGCAGTCATACAAATCGATTACCAACGAAGATTGATTCATTACACAAGATGATCCTACAAATCAACACATTCAACATTAAATAACACTTCACACACATCACACTCACACACACACACACATCACCACAACAACCTAACTCACAGTGACCTCCTTCCCCCATTTTTCTCTATCCCTCCATCTCTTTACCCCACCCGCTATTTCTTTTCTCTTCATGTATACTATGTACTTCAAATTGTTGACCTACCCCCCTATTTGAATGTTATTCAATGACATTACATCATCATTGCCCCCTACCCCTATTGAATTATCTTTCTCTCCATTCGACACACATACACACAACTTACGTTTCGCGCTGCGCCCGTTTTTCGCCGGTCCGACTTAGGTGTATCCTACCGCAGTCAGCCTATTGCATAACCAGGTGCACACCGCATTCTGCCTCCGCCCACCGCCTCTGCCGCCCCACCCCCGGTTTCGCGCGTTGGTATACTCGTTTCGTCTTTCGTTCGCATTCGTCGTGAGGAGAAAGGAGAGTTTTTAAATCAATCTACCCAAAGACCATGTTCCCTTAAACTTACTCTTCGTAACTCCCAAGCTATAAAATTAGGTATGGCAATGGAATCGAGAAAATCCTTATACGGATCATGCGGTCGAAAGCGCAAGGTGATGTTCAGTTCGTCGGAGACGTTAGCTGACCGTGCTGAAGGTCGGCCTGAAGGTCCTCCCTAAGTGCTTTAAATAAAATAAATAAGCCTTATCAGCACCTTAAAATGATGTTAATTCCTAATGAGATATTAACGTTAATATTGAATATCTTGGTAATAAAATAATTTCCTACATGTCTTTTATTCGGTACTTTCGCAGCATTATAGTTTTATAATTAACTATACGTGAACTCAAAAGGGATTTAAAAGCTTACCTTTTCTTCAGCCTGATTAACCTTTTAATCTTGCCTGAGGGTATATAAAAGAAGAGACGAGGGTTTCTTGAACAAATTTCTACTTTTTAATTATTATATTATATATTTTAATATATATATATATATTAATTATATATAGTATAATATAATATTATAATAATTATTTTAATTATTATTATATATATATATATTATAATATTATATAATAATTATATATATATAATAATATATTATATATTTATTATATATATATATAGTATATATATATATATATATATTTAATAATATATATATATAAATTATATATATATATTATATTAATATATTATTAATATATATATAATATATAATATTACTATATTTATATATATTAATATATATTTATTTATAATATATATATATATATATATATATATATATATATATATAATATATATATATATATATTTAAATATATATATATATATTATATATATATACTATATATTATATATATTATAATATGAATATTAATATTAATATATTAATATATAATATATATATATAATAATATATATATAGTAATATTAAATATATATATACTATATATTATATATATATATATAAATATATATATACATATAATATATTATATATATATATTATTAATATATATATAGATATATAATATATAATATATAATATATATATTAATATATATATATATATAGGATATATATAATATAGGCGGCTAAGGAAGATTTTTGATCTTAAAAAGTGATTTTCATTGTGAAAAACTCAAAGATTAATTTAACATCATCGTCGATCATATTCTTCTTACATCATCATCGCAAATCTACAAAACTACATCAGTACCCATAGATCCAAGAGTTAAGCCAATGGTCACAAAACAAATCCATGAAACAACAAGCAAACAACAAACAACTAAGCAACAACAAACAGCCACAGCTCTTATAGAGACAGTGATGAACAATGCCTGCATTCATACCAGGAACGCATATGAACAAAGATAACCATTCATAATGGCCAGCCACTACAAATTTCATTTTCATCATGATCAATTGCACTACAAAATTTTATCTTCAAGGCAATGATCTCTTGACAATTTATTATTCTTCTTCTCCTACTTTTATTTACTTATTATTTAATTATTATATATTTATTATTATTATATTATTATTTTATTATTATTATTATATTATTTATATATATTATTATTATTATATTATTATTATATTATCATTATCATTATTAAATTGAAAGATGTTCTCTAAACATAGTCACCCTTTTTTAGAAGGTGCAATGACTCAGCGAACTATACCGAGAGAGATGAGAGAGAGAATAATAAGAATAGATTAGAGAGAGATAGAGATAGTATTATATATATATAGCAATTATTGAAGTATATATATAACATCATATATATATATATAATTAAAATAATTTTAATATATTTATATAGTATATATATATGTAGTAATAAAAGATATTATATAGAGAGAGGAGAGATAGAGAAGAGAGATGAGAAGAGAGAGAGAGAGAAGAGAAACACCAGATACAACAACATCAGCTCAAGAACCAGATAAGTCCATCCAAAGCCACAATACATCGCTCATGAAAACAAACCAACCCATTGAAACAACATCAACAATTGAAAAACATACAAACAAGCCTCAAGAAGCATTATCTTCAACAATCACAATCACCCCGGCAAAACAATGCCACCCACCAGCCTCTAATAAATTTTCCTATTCTAAACTACGTTTTTATTTACAATTTAAAATATATAAATGAACATATAAACAAATAAACAAAGTTTCAAAAATTCTTAAAAGTGAACACGAATGCTTTGCACGCATCCAACAATCCTATCAGTTCAAGAGTTTGTCAACAAGTGGAGTCTCCACGACTCTGCTGGCGCCATTTTGCTTCGTTTTCATGACGTCACAGCTATCTGTCAACTTGTGGAAATTCCCTTTTTGAATTTTCCCTTTTTCCAAAATGCGTTTCTTAAAATAAAAATATAGTGATTAATACATTTTTCAAGCAATATTTACATACTTAAACCACTATTTTTATTAATTTTCTTTCTTAATTTTTTAATTTCTTTCTTTACTTTAATAATTTACTACCTTAATTTCATACACATTCTTGCGCACATATGTACATTATTATACACACACACACATACATGTACACCTATATATATATATATAGCTTTTTACTTTGATGATTAAAAGGTTGTAAGCCTTTATAGCTTCAATTCACCCCCTTTGTATTGGTCGAGAATTTATATATGTTCCCTTGGTAGAGTCTAAAACTCGGCTTAAACCATAGATCGCTTTGGCGTCAAATATACCTATAGTGAACAAATTTCACTCTAACTTGAAAGTGGCTCCCATTTCAGTTAAGATCACATTATGAATTCCGTACTTAATAGTATACATCTGTTCAAGACATCATTCAATGGGGCGTTAAGATCCAGGGTTGTGGAGTTCAATCTTAGTATAAAAGAAACCAAATGGAACTGAATTTTTTCCGTGTGTTGATGTAAATTCACTCATATTACAAACACAAGCGTGTATTCATGAGCGTTCGGAATGAATTACTGTGCATATGTAAACACACAGAGCACTACCTTACTGATACTTTAACCCTAATGTGGATTTAAACTACTCGAAAACAATCATCAGCCAGAGTGAAGGAGTAAAGGACAAACAGCTTACTCTAACCTTCTCTAAACATGTGAACACAATAGGCATGGAAGTTAGACTATGGGAGCGAAGTAACGGGTCAGAAGTATTTGAACGTACCTCTCATGGATTCTATATCTCAGGAGTGCAACAGCTGAAGTATATGTCCGAGGTGGGCAGACGGGTGATAAGGCATATGAAGAGAGTGAGTGTGTTATCTAACTATGTAACAGTCGCTCATTATATGTTATACCAGGAATACTATGCATTCAAGAAAATGATGGTTGATGATTCTGAAACTGTTATTAAACGATTCCACCGAAACTATTGATGTGCGAGATTCATATCTACTTAGAAACGATGGGCAGTGAACATCTATGCTGACGATCAGAGACCAAACCTGATATCAGGAGGGGCTTTTTACATGTGCTTTCGGATGTATCAATGAGACATCAACTGTATGATGACAACAGTAAATAGTTGGTATGTTGGATTTGAAGTATTTAATCACGAGTCTTAATAAGTTTCTGTGAATGTCTCCCCAACAGACAATTTCTGCACCCTTATAAATATATTTAATATTATTATATGACAGTAGTGTAGTAAAATATTTCATGTTGTGTGAATATATTTAATGATAAAATATGTACGTCCCAGTGATTATTAAAGTTCTAGCTATGTAGTAAAGGCTTTTTAAGTGAAGTTATTGCTTTAACACCATCAAGTAAACGTTCGTAAATATATATATATATATCTTACCATACATCTCATATATATATATATATATGTATATATATATACTCTACTCTCATATATATATATGTTCTTAACATACACTGGCTCACATTATACCTCGAAGAGCACGCTACGAGTATGGATGTGGGTAAATTCATGTTCTTCAGCCCTGCTACATGTATGGTGGCTGGTCCCACAAGCTGCGGAAAAACCTTTCTGCTGTTAAACATATTAAAGGATGGTGGAATTTTTGAGCATGCACCCGTGAAAATAATCTGGTGCTATAGTGTATTCCAGGAGAAGTTTAATGAGTATAATAATATAGTAGAATTCCATGAAGGGGTATACGATATTAAATCATTGGAAAATGTACAAGGTCATAAGGATTATAGTACTGGACGACATATTTGCTAAGTTAAACGAAGATATAGCTGAGACGTTTACGGTGTATTCCCATCATTTAAATATATCTGTATTTTTCATTACACAGAACATTTTTCATCAAAGCAAGCACATGAGGACTGTTTCTTTAAACACTCAGTATCTGATTCTGTTTGGACAAAGAAGAGATATGAGCCAGGTCAATGTTCTAGGTTCCGTTGGCAAGAAAAGAGTTCTTGAAAGTATATAAAGAAGTTACTTCGGATCCATACGGATACTTGCTGTGTGAGCTTCATCCTAGGAACACGCATAGAGTTCTGCTCCGCACCAACATTCTACCGCACGAGGTAGAAACTGTGTACATTCCTGCACAATGAGTAGTTTAGTTGTAAAGTATTTACCTCTTATAAAAAGATTTAAAAAGCTGAAACCGGCTGAAAAGCGTAAAATAATCTGTGATGATGAGAAGTTCGTCCAGTGTGTATGTGAACTCTGCTTGAATCTTATAAAGGGTAATGTCAGGCCTCAGAAGGTAAAGCTGCGTCGACATAGAAGCACCATTAAAAAACTCTCCCGTAACATAAAGCAGCTGAAAAATAAAAGTGCTGCAGAAGGGGGGTGGTGTTTTCCTTCCTCTACTTTTCTCAGTAATTGCTCCTCTGATTACCAAGTGGATTTCTTCATAATGAAGAAGGTCGCTGTATTACCGTTTAACGAATATGAGAAAATGAAGTGTAATACTACTTCATCGATGCAGAATCCCCATACTCAGCCTACCCAATACGCGGTGTCGTCCTCACTGCAATTTCCACCCCCCAATCATCATCATCATTTCTCTCTAGAGAATCAACAACCTTTGAATGCTGCACAAATTTATCAGCCAGCTCTACCTTACAGCTTGTTCGACCTAAAGTTGAACAGATAAACAACTACGAGAAAGAGGTGTATCGGATATTAAATTCAGACATTAACATACATGAGAAGCGTATCTTATATCAGGATGCAATGCAGAAATTATTAAGCCTCAAGGATCTGCATCTAAAGGGCCCACTAATTAAGTCTGACGTGGAGGAACAAATCTACCACAAGAAGTAAAACCTGAGGTGAAGTACGAAGACAACTTAAGAAATATCCTAGAGGAGAGCTTGCCAAACAGGTCTCGCAAATCAGGACTAACTCTCTATAATATTTTAAAAGAACAAATAACTTGGAATGAGCTAGGTCAAATCATTATTGATGATGAGGTAGTTAAAGGATCAAACATTGTGGATTTAATAGCTGATCTCTCGCGCGACTGGAAGAAAGGGGCTGTAACAGGGTGGCCAGCTATCAGACAGGAGCTTCAGACTATAAATTTTCCCCGTTCTTTAATCTTGAACACACGCAGATTAGCAGACTTGGATGATATTCCTAAGACACCAAGACCCGATTCTAGTCCTTCAGGCACGTCCTACGCTTCAGATAAATTCAAACGGGTGGTTAAAGGAAGAATAAGAAAAAAGCCGTACACCAATCTTAAATCATGGATTAAGATTCCTTAGTCACGCTGTAGTATTAATATTATTAATTCAAATATATATATATATATATATATATATATATATATATATATATATATATATATATATATATATATATATATATATATATATATATATATATATATATATATATTTATATATATTATAACTGTTCGTTGTTCTAATTTGTACTTGTGGAAAAGTATTAAATTCATCATAATATTAATCATATGTTTTATATTCTTTTACCGTATATTTTCTTTTACAGTATATATATATATATATATATATATATATATATATATATATATAATATATATATATATATATATATATATATATATATATATATATATATATATAAAATGTTTTTACTCATGCCAGTAGACACCATGGAGGCTAAGGAAGTGGTTGATAAGTATTATTACGATGTGAAGGAGCCTAATAGCTATGGTGGATTCACAAGGTTTGCCTCGAGGTTTCCGGACATTGGACGGAAAGAGTTGAAAGCATATCTAGAAGGTGAGGAGGCTTTCACTCTACATAAACCTGTTCGCAGAAAATTTCCTACCCGGAAAACCATAGCCCCCTGTCTCGATAGCGTATGGCAGCTGGATTTATCCGAAATGGTTAAATACAGCTCGTACAATGATACTTTTTACCATTGATGTGTATTCTAGATATTTATGGTTAAAACCTTTAAAAGATAAAAAGTCAGGTACTGTATCTGACGCGTTGAGAGAAATTATAGAGGGTGACAAGCGATGGCCAAGAATGCTGTGGACTGACCAAGGCAGTGAGTTTCTAGGTCGTGAATTTCAAGAATTAGTTAAAGAGCACGACATGGGGTATTACAATACATTCTCAGTGAATAAAGCAGCTATAGTTGAAAGAGTACAGCGTACTATCAAGGAGAAAATGCACCGGTACTTTACCCGCATGAACACTTTTAAGTATATTGACATACTACAAGACCTTGCTCATTCTTATAATAGATCGTTCCATAGAACTATAAAATCTACCCCTCTAGAAATGTCGAAAATAAAGCCTACGATGGTGGATCATTCACAGCGAAGAGTCAGGAAAATAAAGGATAATTCAGGTGTGTGCTTGGGCGAGTCTCCAGGCAGGCGGAAAGGTTTAGGAAAGGCTACGAGTCAGGGTGGTCTACAGAGGTTTTCAAAGTTCACAATATTCGAGACTTCCCTTACGATGGCTTAAAATTATATTATTTGGAGGATTTATACGGTGAAAAGATAAAAGGAGGTTTTTACAAACAGGAAATACAAAAAATACGCTTCAATCCTGAAAGTAATTGAAAAGATATTAGGTTCGAAAGGAAAGGGGCGAAATAAACAGTACTTGGTTAAATGGGTAGGATATCCTGACAAGTTTAACTCGTATATAAAAGCAAGTGAAATTAAGAATCATTAAGCAGTATTCATCGAGACCATGGCGAGTACAGATCACTTCTATTTAACTCTGCCTTCATCGGCTTCGATGAATCTACATCCTGATAATAAGCTCTCAGACTTCACGACAGAGTTACTGAACCCTATCGACATTGAAAGAGACGTTTATGAAGTCGGGCTGTGTGAAGTGATATTAAATACAGATGTGGAAAATGTCCCTCATAATCTTTACTGGATGAATGTTTACAGAAGTGTAGATTGTGTTGAAACTATATTGGATGTGAAGAACACAGGCGCTTTAAACCGCGTCACTTTGGGAACAAGAGAATACTTTTATGAAAGAATTGCAATGAGGAAATCCTATTTTAAGTCAGTTCCTGCAATGTTCAGTTATTTAAATACGCTTTTAGCGACTAGTAATATGTGTAGAGATCTAATTTACAATACAGATATTCATCCCTCTGATGATGAAGTATTAATTACTTTGAGATCAACGGCAGGCATTAACCTTAGAGACATCGATGTGTTTTTCCTCAGGAGATCGTCATGGCAGCGGAAACACGTTCATGAACGTGAAGGTTGGTTAGATGTCCTCCATGATGTACCTACTATGCTGAAAAGGGTTATGAAAACAGTAGAAAACGAACATATAACCAGGGAGGAATTAATCGACGAGCAAGACAGGGTGTTACATTATACTTGTATCACCTCCGAGATACTCAAACATCCTGGAATGGCATATGTTTACACTGACATAGTGGAACACCAGTATGTGGGCGATACTACAGCTCCTCTGTTAAGGGTAGTTTATTTTCCTCAAGAGAGTAAGGTAATAACATTCCCAAATGTGCACTATCTCTCACTGAACAGGTCATCGATCGGCTCTATAAGAGTACATATAAAGGACGTGGAAGGTCGGCCATACCCATTTACAAGTGGCACATTGATGTGTAAAGTCCACATTAGAAAGAAACGACCTCATCAGCTATAAAATGATGGAACATTTTTTAATCAGAATTGAAAATCTCATCTATATGCTACTGGAATTCATTCAAGAAATAGATGCCTCTGCAGGATATATAAGGGACATAATCAATTGCATTTTTTCATTCATTGATATACTCTTGCAGTGTAAAGATAGTATAGGAAAGAAGCTCCAACTACATAAGTAATAGGATCGCAAAGAGGCTACGGTCTTGGAGGATTTTTCACTAAGCTATTGCGAAGCGCCATCCCCGTATTTAGAAGAGGGGGTGAATATCTAGGTAAAAAAGCCATAAGAACAGGCCTGCACACGATGCAAGATATAGCGACAGGAGCCAATCCTCGTGCTTCATTAAAAAGGCGGATTGCCGAGGTTTCCGATGAGATGCTCGATGACGTTAAACGCAAAATAAGACGTAAAATGACAGGACATGGCAGGTCTAAAGTTAAAGGACGCAGGAGTGTCACAAGTAGGAAAAAACCTAAGACGAAGAGAGCTCTGAAGAAGAAGCAAGTCCGCAAGAAAATCACAGTGCGGAAAAACCCTAAGGCTAGAAGGCCCAAATCTACAAAACGTATTGATGTATTCACCATTTAACTACTAGATGGTATCTTTAACTACAACTTTCGGCTAACATGTATATAAGGGGTTACATCTGAAGCTTTGTTCATTATTCGGCTATTCCACGTAAGTTGCATTTCCTTCACCTGCTAGTCCAGACGCTGCAAGACCGGGTGGATCTCTTCTCAGTGAGACTCTCTCAGTTAGCGAGCGACAACCTTCATCGGCATTAATCCCACACACTCGATCACCAGCACTGACGTTCCTTTAGAGTTCAATATCCCAGGCACATCAGACCAATATCTAGATCCATCTAATGTATTTCTATATTTTAAAACGAAATTGACAAACCCCGATGGTACAGACCTTCCTACAGGTGACGACCACATAGTGTATACAGAGTCGAACTTCCTATACACTTGTTTTAACCAGATTGATGTTTACCTCAATGAAACTTCGCTCGGAACTTCAGCAGCTAGTTATCCTTATAGAAGCTACATAGAACATCTACTGAACTTTTCTGATGATGCTAAACAGTCTCATCTTCAATCATGTGGTTTTTACAGCTTCAAAGATGAGGCTACACATGTAGCTAAAGCGGCTGAAGTCGTAAATAACACTTACGAATTCTACGGACGTTTAAATGGCGATATATTCTCTCAGGAAAGACTTATTCTGCCATCTGTAGATGCTAGAATCCGCTTATCCCGTTCAAGTCCGAAATTTGCACTTAAAATAAAAAGTAATCCTAATGCTACAACTCCATGTCCTGAGCCTATCTTCAAACTGCTAGAGGCTTTTCTCTATGTTAGAAAGGTGAAGTTATTTCCCCAACGGCATCGCTTTTAACAACCACAGCCAAGTACCCAATCAGAAGAGTAGAAACCAAAGTATTTAACTTCACTCACGGTCTATCAAGCATCAGTATTCCAAACATTGTTAACGGAAATCTTCCTCAAAAAGTAATAGCTGGAATTGTAGAGCACGAGGCATATTCAGGACATTATAAAAAATCAGCATATAAATTCGCCCCTTTCAACCTTAGGGGTGTCAGTTTACATGTAAATGGTCAGCCATACGGACGTGATTATGAAATGTCTCTATGCTCGAGACCTTTCCACGACCTAATAGCCAACACTGTTTCATGCGGTGATAGTGGTACTGGAATGAACCTTGAAGAATACGCAAAGAATAGTAACTTGTATGCGTTTGATCTCAGTCCAGATCTTTCAGCTTGTAACGCAAGTCATTTAAACATTCTGAGGAAGGGAACATTAGGACTCAATCTCTCATTTAGCGGAAGTCTGCAGACATCCATTACCGTCATCGTTTATCTGGAACACCCTCAGCTTATTGAAATTGACAGAGCCCGAAATGTGCTTTTGAATTACTAAAGATGAATGAAGAAGAAATAAAAGTTATGTTTAAAAACGAACCTCGATTTTTAGGGGTGTTCGCTATGAAGTAGGTTCTGTGAGGTTGAAGAAGGATAGCGGCTTCGTGTTCAACACTTCACATCGAGATGTGACATCGTCGGGACACTGGATTTCCATCTACAAGGAGAAGAACGGAGATGTATACCTGATTGATTCTTTAAACTTGAAATTTATTCTGGATAATCATTACATCATTTCCTTTTTAAAATATAACAATATAAATTATGTAAAAACTTTGGCTAGGGCTGTTCAGCCATCGTACTCTAGTTTATGCGGATTTTATTGTATTTATTTCATTAAGTGTTTTTTAAACGATATCTGTGTCAATGATTTTGTAAATATTTTCGATGCTAAAAATTTATTTGTCAATGATTATTTAGTTTCCGAATACATAATGAAAGATTTAAAAAAAAAAAATTATTTTTTTTCTTTTTTTTATATATATATATATATATATATATATATATATATATATATATATATATATATATATATATATATATATATATATATATATATATATATATATATATATATATGCACCCAAAGATGGTGATTAAGTATTATGAAAATTCACGTTTATGACGTTGCTAGTTTAAAGGTGGAGGGTTAGACTGTTTCTGTTGAAGGCATCAGTATCGCTGAGGAGGTTGTGGCGTCAACAGCTCTTGGTATTATAGCGCATTTTAAAAAGGCATCAGCTATGGGTGTTATATCGTATATTCAAAAGTGCTGGTTCATTTTAAAATCT
>JABUQX010110470.1:0-32648 GCA_015478945.1 Trachelipus rathkii | reverse complement strand
GAAAAGTCGGGGTTCTCGGCCTCGGGGGACGACGGGGGGGGACTTCGTCCTCCTCTGTTCCACCGTGGGCTCAAACCCCCTAAAGGAAAAAAAAAGAAAAATAAATTTTCTCCAAATCGTAAAAAATTGGTATTTGGCTAACTTTGCTCTCGAGACTGAAGCAGGTTTCAAGTCACTCAGAGCGTGCATAATTCAGAGGCCCCCTCTGTCAAGATTTTTTACTAATATTTAAGGAGTTATTAATAAACATTAGAATAAAATATTTATTTTTTAAGTTCTTCGATGAATTACTTGCTGAAACAAAAATGTTATTTTATTTCTGTAGAATGTTATTAGTTTTCTAGTTACATTGCCTGAACTCTTCGGATCTGCGTATATAATATATAATATATATATATTATATTATATATATATATATATATATATATTTATATATATATATATATATATAATATTATATATATTAATAATATTATATAGGGCTTTGGAGTGAAGTGTCTGAATGAAGAGTGGCTCAGAGTGGTCCAAGTGGAGGCTGCTTTAGTTATATGTTAGGCGGTGTTATAGTGAGACGTGGCAGCCATTTTTGTAGCGGCGTCCGTTTTGAGTGCCGTTGGGGTGATGGTAAGTGGTGGGGCTGTATGTGCGAGGAGAGAGAGAGGGAGTGTAATTTTTAGTCCACTGGAGAATATTTAGCGTTTTGTTGATGCTACGGGCACCTATCTTAGTGAAAGCCTCAATCTGTTGCACGGTGAGAGGGATTTGGAGGTTCTCAGATGTGTCAGTAGTTGGATGATGGTGTCCGGAGTTTATGGAGTGTCTGTGGGTAGCTTGTTCGGTCGTCGGATTCAGGCGTGTCCCGTTCAAGGGAGGTCTATTTGGAGCAGGGGCACGAATGTGGGCATAGAAAGGAAGCCCTATAACCAAGAGCGGAGATGCTGGCTTGGTATTATTCTCAATTTCCTAGCAGAAGTCTTATCTCTATAATATTATTATTATTATTTAATTTAATTATACTAGTATTAATTAGTTAATTATTATATATATATTATATATATAGTATATTATATATATTATATATTATTATATGGAGCTTATTATAGTCATATTATATATATATATATACTATATACTAATATATATATATTATATATTTTATAATCCGGTGATATTTTATATTATTATATATATATTATTATATATATATATAGTATATATATATAATTTAATAATATTTATATGTAGTTAGTAGCGTCGTGGTGGTGTGTGGTGCGTGTGTACAAAAGTGTTCTCGTCAAATATTTCCTCGTTTCTCATTACTAGGTTTGGGCCTTTTAACATACACTATGCTTAAATAGGCGTGGTTTCTTTGGATAAATAATAGTAATGACCATGTTCCTCTGAGATTTCTAATCCAGTTAGTGCATTATTTTGTCTCGATAGTACATATTTGCTGTTAAAATGAATAGTGAAATGATTTCTATTCAATAATATTCCTTTTGTTCAGGACCCACCCATGGTACTGATTATTCAACTCAGTTTGGTCGCTTCTGTTGGGCCGTGGAGGGTCCTGTACATTGACTCAAATTGTTTTTATTTTTCTCTGAATCATAGTTTAATGGCAGTATAATTATAGACCTCCAGTAACGCCGGACCCATGAAGTGGTTTAACGTTGTACTGAAGAATGGATTGAGTTTGGTTAAAAAGTTTACTTATAAAGAGCGCAATGTACATTTCTAAGAAAAGAAGTTTTATTAAAGATCTCTTGATATTATGGACTTGCTTTTCACATGTATTTACATTTACCCACTTCCCCACTCCCGCGGCGTCAATAAGCAAATCCCACACACATTTATTGGTTTATGGATAAGAACTACATTTACCCATCGAACCATGCCAATCATTTCATATTGTGCACGATATGTAAAAGACATATAATTAGTTTTTCTTCGACTACTGAAGACAGATAAGATACTTTAAACTATTGAATGTCCAGAACCTTAACTTTAAATTTGAACTTTGACTTGAACTATCTTGATAAGCTTTCACAAGATTGTGTGAATGTTCCTTTGAACTCTACCGCTTGTTTGGATTTAAAGTTTAATTTCATAGCAAGGTAAAGATGTCGATAGTAGACCCCCCAGAAAAAAATTTTTGGGGAAGAAATAATGTTCAAACTTTGATATATATTCTAATTAAGGTGAATTAAGATATATGTCATACTTCTACCCTATTTCTGGTTTGATGGTAAAGGTCCACTTCTACAGAAGGTGAGACATCACTAGTAGAAACGCATGGTGTTTCTAACTTAAGCATATAAAAATAGAGTTTTATTAAAGGATAAATATATACTCCTACTTCATTTCATGGTTTGATGAAAACTCACTTCTACAGCGAAAGGTGAAGATGTCAGTAGTAACAGTGCTATAGTATGTTTCGAATACTTTGAACGATAGACTAATAGAGTATAAGAATATTTAAAGATATTAAACTAAATGTCATCACCTCATGTCTATACGAGCAATCGTGCAACCAACGCGAATAGTCATTAAAATGTGCATCTGAGAAATTATCCTTAATATCAGAAACCCTACAAATTATCGGACGATGATAATTTTTGATAATAAAAGATTTATCAGTTTTAGCTCAAGGGTAAAGAATGATGAATGTATGGCCCTCTATATATATAGTATATATTATATATATATATTATAGTATTTATATATATATATAGTATAATATTATATATATAGTATATTAATATTATATATATATATAATAATATATATACTATTATATATAATATTACATATACATATATAGTTAATATATATATATATAGTATAACTATATATATAGTTGCTAATTTGTCATATCTAATATGAATATCTTTACTGTCCTCATCATGACTTCCATTTGAGAACAGAAATTCACGACACACAGACGACGCCTTCTAAAACATACCTGCGGGGGAAAATACACCACATAATCAATTTTTATAAAGCGCGGGCGGTAGGTAATACGAAAATATGGGGTTGGAGTGCTAATCCAAAGGGGGGGGATTGGGGTTTATAACATAAGTTTTAGACTCGAGAAACCCATTTGAGGGTAAGATGACATAGCTTTAAGTATCGATTTGAGGTTGGTCAAGGACGGGAATTTTGCGCACCGCAATCCGCGCCCGCCCGCATCCGCCCAGACTTCACCTGCACCTCGAGCACCGCACGGCACGCTGGTGCTGTCAGAGCCATCCTAGACTTCATTTTGGATCATTTTTAAATAGTATATGTTGTCATATATTTCCTATTAGTTTATTGTCAGTATATTTCTTTTGAGCTGGAGGTAGAGGGGGAGAGGGGCAGTGTTATCTACTCCCACAACAGGGGAGGGGGGTATCATCTTACCCCAGCACCTTATCTGCTACCGCCATGATAATGGAGTAATCGGCCTTTGACGTATTAATGCAATAGGATGTATCTACATTTGTATCTCTGTTCAGGAAACTAAAAAATTTCCTAAAATTATATATCCCACTTAGCTACCAATAAAAGAAAATCCTATCTATCTATCTAATTCTATTTATTATCTATCTTCTCTATCTAATCTATCTATCTATTATTATCTATCTATTCTATCTATCTATTTATTATCTATCTATTTAGCTATCTATCTATCTAGTCTATCTATCTATCTATCTATCATTATCATCTATCTATCTATATATCGTTCTTTTTATATATCTTTTATTTACCTATCTATAATCTATCTATCTATCTATTATTTATCTATCTGCTGCATATTCTATCTATCTATCTATTCTATCTATCTATATGCTGAATTTCTATCTTATTCTATCTGATCCTATCTATCTATATACTCTGTCTATCTATATATCTATCTAATGTTTGTGTGTCAATTATATATTTTTCATTAAGATAAGTTCATCTTTTCCGCTTTTGGATTTAAGCAGATTTTTGAATGTCATAATCTCTTTTTTTTTAGCTGATTGTGCTGTTTTTTTGTCTTTTTAATATTCTTAAAATTAAATCTTTTTTAAAGTTTGAGGATAACATTCTTCCCGCATCATTTTTTCTTTAATATTTTATATTATATATTATATATACTATATAGTTATATATATATATATTATATATATTATAGGTATATATATATAGTTATCTTATATATATATTTCTACTCTATATATATATAGTATATATATTATCTATAAATATGACATCTGTTTATTTAAAATAATATACAAAAACATATTATTTGAAAATATAATTATTTATACTTATCTATATATATTATATTTATGATAATTTAATTATATACTTATATTTATATATAGTATATATATATATTTATATTTATATAGTAATAATAGGTATATTTGATAAAGCTATAATAGAATCTTTACTCTATACTTATTAAGTAATGTATATATATTAGTATAGTAATAGAACTACTATATTATATATTATATATCTATAGCTACTAACCTATAATGATATGAGTATACTTATAACTTGTAGGTATAATTATAGCACATATATTTTTGCCGATTCTATATATATATATGTATATAATTTATATATTATATAGAGAAATATAGTATCATATAATAATCAGTCAGTGTAGTAGAACACTTATTCAAAAATCTACTGAGTTAGTAATATAGATATACATGTACTCTACTTATAAATAGTAGATATATTATTATATAGAGTTTCGATACATCTTTATATACAACTAATATATATATTAGATAGACGGTTCGATGTAAACGGGGTGTAGAAAATGGTAAACTTTTTCAAATTGTTTAGTATAAGAAGTCCAATACAAGTACAAAGTCTTGTTTTTTTTATGTGCTATCAATTTAGCAAACATTTGGTAAAATATAGTCATTGACAGGTACCCATCTTGAACTATGATCGTTGGAAACTGGTATTAAATGAGTATTTTAATTTGGCTTTTAAATAAAATGCGGTTGCCAAATTTTGAATCGTGGTAAAATGGTAAATGGAGCAAAAAATGAACAGAATACAATATAATTTTATAATATGAGTACAATCCTTATAGATAAAGTGTTATGTCTTATTGAAAAAAAAAATTAAAATTAAATTATAATTGATCAAAAAATTTCATTTCTTATAGCTAACTAGGGGCTTATAAAAGTTTTTTGCATAAATTTGTTCCTAAGGCCTGGGAGTCTGTGTTACTATTTATGTTCTTAATACATATTTTATTCTCATCACAAGCTATTTAAAATCTTTTACATTGTCCTTTTAAATTATCTGTGTTGAAACGCCACATTCGCCAGGGTTGGGTCCTGGATGTTACACCTCCGATAGAGTCATTGTAGGTAACATTATCATCTTCTACTCGTTTCGTGGATAGATACCCGTCGTTACACTTGAGGAGAATGGTGCTACATGTATCTTTGGAGTATTTCCCCTGTTGGAACCTTTTTTTTTTTTTTTTTTTTTTGAATTCTTTGATCTTTTTTGTCGTTCTAGGGCATCCGAAGTAACACTAACAGCCTTTGTTTCTGGGAGGTAAATTTTCAAGCTACAGACTATGAATTTTTCTCTTATATTTTTTCATTTATTCAATCAAAATATATAACATTATACAGGTAATAATGGCATTTTCATTTTCCCCCGGATGCTTATCGATTTTACGCTCGGTTTCTCTAGGTTTAAAACTTTGTTCCAAATTAGCCATATTTTGTTAATTTCAACATCATCAGTGCTTACCTGGATAATTTTTACCATATTTTTTTGGAGCAATTATCTGAATAGAAACCATATTCATATCTTTATTATAATTATATGTATTATAGTATATATGTAGAATATAGTTTTACATGATGGTATTTATACTACGGTAGTGCTATGTAAGGCGTTAGATTATTGCTAGTATATGAGTATATACTAAATATACGTTAAGTAAATGAGTACTAAAGCAAGAGTTTCACATTATTAAAGTAGCATTAAGCATCGAGAAACCTAGTTTGCAGCGAAGTTTCTTCGGAATTTCGTTCTTTATAACGATGATCGATGTGTTTAGCTTTAGTAATTTAGATTCCTTATATTTTATCGTTAATTAACTAAAAATCGTAGTTTAAGGTATGGGAAAGAAAAGAGGTTTATAAAAAATGGTTTAATAAGCGTTCTAGAACATAAATTAGAATTAATTTTTTTTTTTCGGCATTTAACATTTTATCGCGTGTCCGCCTCTATCATTTTCCAGTTTTAGCGGTTATATATATATATATATATAAATATATATAGTATTATATAAGAAGTACTTATATACCGTATATATAGCTATATATATATATCTGTATATATTATATATTATAGCTTATGATTATATTATACTATATTATATACTATATTAATAATTTTATGTCAGCATATTTCTGAACATAATTCTTACAGTAGCAAAACCATGAATGTGCCTAATTTCTAAAACTGAAAATTGCATTAGAGGCAAAAGGAGATTTGGAAGTGAAATTTGAAAAAGGAATGTTTTCATAGTCTAATTGGAGAGACGCACTGTCAGCACCTGAATGCTCAGTTTTTTATCGTTCATACGCTTTATGATCTTTTTGGGGGTTTAAGGTAAGGTTATCTGTAGATTGTCCTATGGGTTGAGCTCTGAGTATAATCATAAGTCGATGCATAGTTGATATATATAATATTATATTATATACTATATATACTATATATATTATATATATATATTATATATATATATATAATATATATAGTATGTATATATATAGGAGAGTATGGGGATATAGGTAGAGGATACAAAATTTGAATATGATTATATATTATATATATAATATTATAGTATGAACAAACGCGCCCCCAAAATATAAAACTATAGTAATCATATATAGATATAATAGTATATATTATTTTAGACTATAATATATCATTTTGTTTTAGTAATATATAGTATATATAGTATAGTATATATACTTATAGTATATGGTTTCGATAATATTTATCTATTAAAAATAGTTATATGTGAAAAATGACATCACAGGGGATATTCAATATTGCATATACGTAATATAATATATATAATATAATAGTAGAGTTTATAATAACTCGTATATTATATATAGATATATATATATATATTACTATATATTATATATATATATATACATATATTAATAGTATACATATATAAATATTAATAATATAGTATATTAATATATATATATTATTTTATATTATATTAATATATATTATATATATAATATAGTATATATATATATCGTATACTATATATTATTATTATCACATATTATATTTATAAATATACATTATGTATATAATATATATATGATTATTATCATATATATATAGTATAATGGGTTATATATATATATATTATATAATATGTAATCTTATACAAAGAGAATCAAAATGCTACTGGAACAATTGGAGTATTTAATATCTCTTTATTAAAATCAACAGGTTGTCAAGAGAAATAACGTTTCTAATCTTCAGGATAATAGAATTATTACCATAAATAAAATAAATTTACACAAGTAAGTGCGAAAGTCTAAAAAAATCCATTATGTGTAATGTGATACAATATGTTTGAACAGTGAAATCAGGTTTAGGAATCTCTCTCGGAAACATTTTAGTTCTTGTTGAGTTTTCTTGCTGTTTTGGTTATGAAATGTATCTGGATAAATATATAATATAGGAGCAGCGTGCTAATAAATATCATAACACACTAATCATAATATATAATAATATAATAATATAGATTAATAATAAATAAATAATATATAATAAATAATAATATAATCAATACCAATGTACAGCCAAGAAAGAATGTGACGCAATAAAAGTAAGATATGTATAGGATAATGACAAAACATGAACTTTAACAAAAAATAATAATCAAATCAAAAATAAAAAGTTAAAATTCTTTCATATTAAAAAAGCTGCAGGTTAAAAGGTCATTATCTTTATTTAATGATGGGTTTAATTGTTTAATGGATTAAAGTGACTCTAATATTCGGAAGTCTAAATGATGGTTATTTGGTTAATATTTAAAACAATTGTGGTTTGACTTGATCTCCATTGAGAGTCACATTGTTGTGAATGCTGGCAGGCTGAACGGACAATGGATTTCAGTTCTGGAAGAACGCCTCGATGCTCATCTATTCTGATTGAGAGTTGGCCCCGTAAGTAGTAACAAGGTCTTTTTGCAGCAAAAATTAGGTATATATTACACATTTTTTCTTTTAAAAGGAACTTGTTACTACTCCCGTAGATCCCATTGCAGTGGTTATCAACCTTATTTATTGCACTACAGCAATGAAGGAGAGCACGAGGGATTCATCGACTTCGGGATCATAAGGAATAGGATGTAAGCTTAAAATCTGAAGGCAAGCGGTAAGTATATTAAGATTGTGACAGTAACGTGAAAATATAGGTCAAGTCTTTTTTTGTTTAGTTTGTGTAAATTATGGTCATAAAAGGGAGTTTATGTATTAAATGTTTTTCTGAACAGTAAGTTATACTTTATCTAGAACATGGGGCATGCTGAGTAGGTGGTTTATTCAGGCGTAAATTAAGTAAATGGTGATATATGTTGGAGTTTAAAGATGATTAAATAACCAAGAGATGGAACACTAACACATCTTGGCTTGCATACGCTATTATATTAGAGCAATCACTATCGTATAGTATATATATGATATATGTAAGTATCGAGATACGTGATATAATGCCGGTTATAATATTTACTTTATATAGGCGTTATATATATATATGTGTAATAGTGAGTAGTGAGCTATATAGATCTATGAATAGCTATATAGTATATTATATATATATTTATATATATATTATTTTAGATATAAATATAAACTATATATATACTAACGTATAGTATAATAGCACTAGGAAAAGGTATGATATTAGTAGTTTGATATATATCATATATGATATGTACTTATATATAGTGTAGTATATTATGAACATGAATGATCAATTTTGAGCGGCTATATATAATATATATATAATTTAGATATTTATATAGTATAATATATATATATGGAGTTTTATTGGAGGTATGTGTTACCTGTGTTTAATGTAATAGTAATGAACATTATGTATCTGGAATAGATGAGGGATAGTGATCTAAAATAACATGTCGTTAGATGGACAATCGCTGTTAGGTGGTTGTGAAAAGAATTGATAAAATACAAGGGAATGAATGTATTAGAGATTTGTGTGGTGTGATAAAGTGAAGGGTAAGTGAGATGAATAATGACAGTAACGTTGAGATGTTTTGGTATGTGGAACTATGGAGTGAATTGTTGTTGGGTTAAGCAGGATGTTATATACTTGGTGATGTGCTGGGAATCGACGGCTGGGCACGAAGACAGTGGATTGATATCGTTGAACAAGTGGAGTAAATAACTAGGAGGAGAGAAATGAAGGTTGCAGAGGCGACAGAAAGGTGCTATACTAGATGAATGGTCAACGGCGTTTTTGCTGAGGGGGTAATGGTTGTGGTGTATGGACCAAAGGGATGAGGCCCTACATTGACAGATAGCGTGTAGTGAGGAGTTCGTGCAGTCCTCCTCGAAGCTCTGAGGTTAGATTGTTCTGACTGTGTCGATTCAGTGCTCATTAATATACCAGGTATAGGCGAGGGGCTGTGAAGGCTGGGCTTTCGTTTCTGTTTTCCCATGGTGCTGTTGCCGTCACCTTACTCCCTCAGTCGTCTTGGAGGAGAGAAGGTGGTGATGATTATATAATATAATATATACTATAATTATATATATTATGTATTTATATATTATTATATATATTATATATTATTATTATAATTAGCTAGTATAATATAGTCTATGATATATATGGTACTACTAGTATATATACTAGTAATCTAATATTAGTTATGAGCTGGAGGTTAGACATTAGTATGTATATAAATATTATATAATATACTATAATGAAATCAATCTAATCGTAGATTATATATATAGTTATAGTAGCTGTAATACGGTGAGTATATTATATATATCGTATTAAGATATTATTTATATGTAGTATAGAAAGCGGTAATATATACTGGGGATTGATATCATATATAATATGATAGGTTATGAGGATACCAAGAGAAAATAGGGACCGTGACGATTTTCCGACATTAAATATTTTTTCTAATAGCAGTCTTGGGAACGGTGATTTGTTTCCCATCATCTACGCGCTCTGGTTTTGGCACCATTCTTGCTGTATTTGCGAACTTGTTATAAGACAATAGTACAAACACGCAAGCGATGTGGAATGGGCGTTTTTTGGCGATATAGTCTCGATATTCCGACAAAAGTTTACCAGAACACGAAATGTATTAGCTCGCTTGTCGTAAATGACCATGGCTAAGGATGGATTGGTCTAGAAAAACATCCGTTCGAAAGTTTTTTCGACTATAGGAATGTTTGTGGAGCCGTCTCTCTCGGTGAAAATATGTTTCGGTCATAACAGATAATGTTTATGTGGAGTGGGTCTTCTCGTGAAAAGTGTGCGGTACACACGCAAATGTTTGTTGTGAATGGGTACTTGCTTTCTATGCGAAAAATGTTGGCAGACAGCTAGTGTTTGTGTGGAGTCCGTCTTCTCTGTGAAAAATCTATCGGGCAGAAAACATCTCGATGTTGTCGTGTGGAGCTACTTGCGTGTGAAATGTTCGGGCAAACTCGCAAGCGGATGTTTTGTTGGGTAGAGCGGCCGTCTTTAAGTTTCATCGTATTAAGCTGTTCACTTTTTAGATACACGATAACTTAAATATCCGCAAAAAGTGGAAATTTATGAAATGTTTTTCTCTTTAATTCTTCGAAATAAAGTTTTGCGAAAACATTGATTTGAATTTCTGTTTCATTTTTTTTTAAAAAACAGGTTTTTTTTAAAAAAAAATTAAAAGTTTTTTTTCTGAAAAAAACTGAAAATTTATTTTATTCCTCAAAAATAAAAAATTAAGAAAAAGACACCGAAATCTTTGCAGTCTTTTATCATATCTATCTATCTATCTTATCTATCTATCAACTGATATGCATCTCTATCTATCTATCTATCTTATCTAGTCTAATATATCTATCTCGATATACTACTATTTATCTATCAATTATTAACGTATCCAAATCTATATATCTATCGTATCTGTCTATCTATTATCTTTATCTAGTCTATCGAGTCTATCTATCTATCTATCTATCTTTCTAGCTATCTATTCTATCTTTCTCTCTATTATCTATCTATCTATCTGAATATCCTATCATTTCTATACTATAATATTATT
Source organism: Trachelipus rathkii (assembly GCA_015478945.1). NCBI lineage: Eukaryota > Metazoa > Arthropoda > Malacostraca > Isopoda > Trachelipodidae > Trachelipus > Trachelipus rathkii. The sequence continues at coordinate 21,295 of JABUQX010110470.1, read as the reverse complement.
ATCTCTCACACTCTAATCTATTCTTATGTTAATGTATCTATCTATTTGATCTATCTATATCTATTAACTATCTTTTCTATCTTAGATCTATCTATCTATCTATATCTATCTATGCTATCTAATCTATGTACCATCCCATTTATACTAATCTATCTATTATCTATATACTCTGATCTATCTATTATCTATCTATGCTATCCTATCTGATCTATCTTCTATCTATTTCTATCTTATATCTATGCTATCTATTATCTATGCTATTGTTTACCTATTATGCATATATCTATCCAGTCCATCTTCTAAGTTGTGTGTCAATATTTCTGTCATTAAGTCTAACTATATTTTCCTTATCCGCCTTTAATTTAAGCGGCATTTTTCGCGCGTTTTTCTTTCTGTTTTTGTTACTTTGTTTTTAGGAATCCGTAACTAAAATTCACTGAAGGTTTGATACTGAATACCGCCATATTATTTATTATTAGTCTATTATTATTTATAGATTATTATTGATTATTTTTATTATATTATATATTATTATTATTATTTTATTAATTATATTTATATTCTATTATTTATGTTTTTATTATTATTTATTATTATTATCTAGTGATGTTATTATTATTTTATTATTTAGTTTATAGTATATATTATTATTGATGATATGTATATTATTAATTATTATTATTTTAATTATTATTTATTATTATTATTGATTATTATTATTAATTATTTTATTATTATTATCAATTATTCTTATTATTATTTTGTATTATGTATTATATTATTATTATATTTATTATTATTGTTAATTATAATTTATTATTACTTATTATTCTTACTATCATGCTAAAATCTTATTTCTATTCTTATTCTTATTATAATGCTGAATAATATTAATTGATTCTTATTATTATTAGTTTTATTATTATTATTATTATTATTCTTATGATTATTAATTATTATTATTATTATTAAATTATTATTGTTATTATTATTATTTTATTAATATTATTATATTGATTATTATTTATTATTATTATTGATGTATTCTTTTAATGTTTATTTTTTCTGATATTAAAAAATCTATGATTCTGGCATATTATTATGCGAGAATGTTAGACTGCTAGTTGACTTAATTATTATTAGTTATTATTTTATTATTATTTTTGCCCATTTATCGCATCCATTACTCATCATTATTATTGCTGTTATGCTTATGTGCTCTAATTATTATTATTATTATTATTATTATTATTAATTATTATTAATTATTATTAATTATTATTATTATTATGTTTATCACATGTAATTGAATAATGAGTAAGCCACAAGTGGCAATATTATCAATTTAATGATCCAAGATTTTTTGGTTTTTTGTGTATTGTTATCGAATTAGATTTCTTTTTTTTACATTTTTTTATTCTGTATTATTCGTACTCTTTTTGTTTTATTACTGTTTATTTTTTATATAGAATTTTTAATGGTGTCATGGAGAATCTATTTGACTATCGGTTGAATTTCCTAGTTACAGAGAGAGAAGAGGTAGAGAGAAGAGAGGAGTGGAGAGAGAGAAGTTAGAGAGAGAGAGAGAGAGAGAGAGAGAGAGACTTGACTTGATATCATTATTGAAAATTTAATTACTTTGAAATTAATTTCTGCAGATCTTATTAAAATTATTAGTATATAATATAATATATAATAAATAGTTATTATGTGCTCGTATATAAAATAGTTTATAATGTAAGATGTACTGTAATATATGTGTGGGGGGGATAGATATATAATGGTTATATATATCAGTATAATCTTTAGTAGTATAGGTTAATAGGTATAGTGTAGTTAATTTATATATTATACTATTATACTATTATATAGATTAGTAGTATATTTAGGTATATATATATATGTGTTATACGTTGTATATATAGTATATATAATATAGGTACATTTTCTGAAGAACATGGGGGGTTAATAGGGTGAGTAATAGCTATTTATAATATACGTAATGATTATATAATAATATATATATAAGCTATAGTATTTATATATTTATACGTATATATTATATAGATTATAATATAATATATAGATATAGTTGGTATATGAGCTTATATATTATAGTGTTATTAGTATGTCTCATGAATTGGTCTGGTGTATTGTGATTTTGTGTAATATATCATATTTGCTGTTTAGTGACATTTTTTAAGCTTAATTCTTGTTAAGGTGGCAAAAAAATACATGATTCATTTTTTTGCCTAAGAATTATGTGAGGGAAACAGGGAACTTGAAAGGGAAATTCATACTCTCTCAATTTGTTCTTGACTAATTTGTTGGAGATGTGCAAGCTAGCCGCTATTAAGGGCGTAGTGAGTTTTTCTAGTTATATATATATATATATAATTTATATATGTTATGATATTCATACTATATATAGTAAGGATATGTTATAAAGTATATATATTATAGCTATATTTATATATTTGTATAATATATTCGTAGTATATATGATATATATACTTACGTATATGTTTTTGTATATATCTATCTTATTTATATGTGATGTATGTATATATGGTGTATATGTTAGGTAGGCTATGTTAGAGCCTTTTGGTTTGTGTGAGGTCCCTAGAATTCTAATGGTTAAGATTCTACTACAACCTCATCGAATACAACGTGGCTTTGTGACGTATGGTCGTCTGAGGGAAACGTGAAGAGATACGATTTTTTGGATATAAGTTGAATGATTGCCTCTGGATGGGGTCTGAGTAGGGAGCTTCAGATTGATAGTGCTAGGGGGGGGACCTGAATGTTGGATAGGTGATCAAAAAAGATAAAAGCAAGAATTATAAAAAATATAGACAGGTGGGTTTTGTGGGTGGCGGGAGAAGTGAGATGGTAAGGTAGAGCTGATTGATTCTAGTGAAGAGAGAGGTTATGTGTTGTAAGTAATACTTCTTTAAAACACAAGAGTATCCATGAATATACTAGAGTGGAGATATTAGTATGTATGTTATCGAGTGAAAAGTCTTATTGTGTTTGTGTTGGTGAAGAAAGGAGATGTGAAGTATGTGTTGTGTTCAGTCAGTGAGGGGTTTAGGATGGGATTATCGGATCATTATGTTTGTTATATGTAAAATTAAGTTAGTCGGGCTTGGATGGAGAGGAACAGGTGTACGAAAGGCAGTAAGAGGTAAAACCTTAAAGATTAAAGTGAAGCGACTGGCAATAAGGATAAGTTGTAAGAGCCCGTCGCCTAGTTTAAATCCGGTATGAATGTGAGCGAGTTGATATGTTTTCTGAACAAATTCTGGGGCAAATGAGAAGCAATTGTTAGTAGTGCAAAGGAAGTATGTGGATGTGTGCTAAAGTAGGGAAGTAAGAATGTTAACAGCGAATGTTGGAATGAGAGGTGATGAAAGCGGTTAAAGGTTTTTAAAAGAAGCGTGTTGAATTACTAAAAGAATGATGAAGTTTTAAAATAAGCAAGATGCTTGGAATTATATAAGGAGGAAAAAAGAAATACTCAAGGGTGTATACGTAGGAGAAAACAAAGAAGGTTAATGACAGTTTGGAAGGAGGATGAATGAGGACAATTACAGGGAATAGGAAGCTCTTCTGGAAGAAGCGCGAAAGGTTAAGAATGCGAATAAGGGAATCTGCTTAGAATAATGAAATAGGGATGGTTTTTGTAACTGATAAATGGATGTGAGGAGTGTGGAAAGAACACTTCGAATCTGCAACATATTAACAGTGATGATGAGGTGTAGTGAATGGTGGTGTGGTTTTGATGGTGCAGGAATTAGGTATTTTAGGGGATGCGTTATTAGGTAAGGGGAGGTATGGGCTAGAGTTGCAGAAAGTTTGAAGTAATGGTAAATCTGCAGGTATCGATGAAATTACTAGTGAAATATCAAATGCGGAGGCGAGATGGTGATATCTTGGATTTGGATTGGAAGTTGTGTAATAAGCGTTTATGGAGGGTATAGTTCAGAATTGGATGAGAGCGGTAATAGTACCTTATATAAGGGTAAGGGAGATAAGGGGGAACTGTAAGAATTATAGGGGGAGGGTAGAGTTTATTGAGTGTTGTAGGGAAGGTAATATGCTGGTATTTTTGGGAGGGAAGGGTGCGTCGAGTGACTGCGGGAACAAGTGTGGGATCGATTGGGGAAGACAAGGTGCGTTTAGATGAATGTAGTAGAGGTATTGTGATCGAAATTTTACAATTGAAACAAGTGATTGAGAAGAATAATTAGAAGAAGAATAATTAATATTTAGGTGTTTTTATAATGGATTTACAGGAAGTATGATAGAATGTTATAATGGATAGTACTTTATGGCAGGTTTAGTGATATATGGTGTTGTTGGTGGTAGGCTTCTTGAATGGAATCAAAAGTATGTATGTATCGATAGTGATGCGTGTGTAATAATAAATGGTGTATGGTGATTGGTTTAGAGATTAATTAATGAGTTGGACAGGGTTGTGTTATGTCTCGCTTTGTTTAATTCAATGTGTATACTGCGACATGGGGTTATGACAGAGTTCGATGGTTAGGGTATGCGCAGGAAATGGTGTTAGAATGATGGAGAATGGAGATGAGTGTGAGGGATGCCACTTAACCAGTTATTTGTATGCATGTGCTGGGATAGAGATTTGGTTTGCTTGTGTGGCGAAATCGTGAAGGGAGAAGTTTGTGAGAGGAATTGAATTGTCGAATAGAAGAATTGATGAAAAGACGTGATTTGGCAGGGTATGTTAATAGGAGGGGGTTTTGCAAAAGTAAATCGTAGATGAAACGAGTTAGGTTATACGTTGTGAGTGGACGACTCCTGGGAGTGTGAAGTTTGTTAAGTTGATGAGGCAGCTGGGAGCCAAAGTGTTCTGTATTATAGTTAGTTTAGGAGTATGGTTGTTGAGTGAGAAGGAACGGATGACGCCGAGTGTAGTAGGAGAAGGTTGCTGAATGGCAGAGAAGGTTGCTGGTGCAGATTAAAATTGTTGGGTGAATGTAAAGGAGACTGAAGTCTTGTGTGCGCTAGAGTCTTACAATGAAGGTATGTTGTAGCCTACGGTGTGTTATTGTAATGGTAGTGAACTATGGCTTCGAATAAGAAGTTATATGATCTAGAAGTTCATGGTGTGCAGATGGACAATCTTAGGGCAATGGTAACAAACATGAAAATAGAAATTAATAAAATGAGGAATGAACTTATTGAGAGCTGTGTGTGGTGTGAAGAAATGAAAGGGGTAAATGAGAGAATAAATGAAAAAGTATGTTGAGATGGTTTGGTATGTGGAAGGAAATGAATTGATGAGTCCGGAGCGATTGTTTAAGCGGCATGTAATATGGGAGTGTGTTGGAACCGACGGCTGGTGATGAGCCGAAAGAGACAAGTGGCTTGAAGTCGGTAAACGATAATGTCATGTAGAGGGAGAGAATGTGAGTTTGGGCAGAGGCGAGATTAATGGTGCATGATGATAGGAGAGAGGGGCGGGGTTTTGTATGGGGGGTATGGTTGTGGAGCCTGGCCGAAGGGATGACCCTACATGCGAATTACCATAGTGAGGGGTCCGTCGGCGTTCCATGAAGCTCTAAGGTGGATTTTCTGACTGCGCGAAGTTCTCACTAATTAATGGTACAGAGGGGCGGTAAGGCTGGCTGTTCGACTTTGTCATATTATTGCTACTGCTTATCTTTTGCCGATGCATGCCGCACCATTACCTGTGTTGGAAGGACCCAGATCCGTTGGGGCAAGAGGAGATAAAAAAGAAGAAAGATATATACTATATAACTATATGTTTATATTACGTTATATAATATATTATAAAAGAGTGTTAAAATTAATAAGTATATATTAATATAATATATTATATATACTAATATATTTATATATGTATATTTTATTTAATATATTTCAATTAATATTATATAATATATATTATAATATGTATATATATTATATATATATACTATAATTTATTATATTATATATTATAGTATATATTAGTAGTAGTATATTATATTATAGTATATATATAGTATTATATATATATGTTAATATTGTAAGTTAACTAAAGTAATACTGTAAATATTAATATAATCGTAATATATATATAGGGTAGCCGTTAGTATCAGTTGTACATTATATTATATATGATAATTATATATATATAGTTGTCTATATACTAAATATGTATAGTAATATATATATACTAAATATATAATGTAGTATAGTATATATATAGTGATATATAATAATAGTAGTGTAGTCATTATACTATATATATACTATATTTTTTATAATATATATATTTTAAATGGTCATAGCTAGAGATTAATATATTATATATATATTATATATAGTATATAATGTATATTATTAGATCATATATAACTATATTATTATTTTAGTATATATTATATATATATATATATTATTATGATATATATATGATATAAATATATATATATATATATATATATATATATTAATATTAATAATTATATAATATATATATATATATACTATATAGTATAATTATATATAGGTATAAATAGTATATATATGATATATATATATATAATAAATTAATATAATATGAAATATATATATTAGTCGTAATATTATATAATTATATATATTATATATGATATAGTATAGTTAATATATACTATATATATTATATGATTCATTGAATTGTATTATCTGATTATATTATATACTTATATACTATCTTTATATGGTTATTATCATATTATATAATAGTATATATAATAATATATTAATAAATGTAAAATGTAAAAAAAATCACAAAGATATTAAAAGTAAACAATGGAATATAGCTGTATATGATTGTAAAAAAAAGTTCAAAAGATAATAAAAAACACACTGAAGATGAAAGAGTCGGGTTGGATAAAAGCTATTGAAGTATTCATTAATTTTGTTCAAATAAAGGACTTAAAAACATTTTCGGTTTTTATTATTTCAGGTTGATTTCATATTTGTGGATTAGTATATATTACGTATGGCTATAAGGGTATTAATATATAGTGATTAAATTTTGATATGTGGAGTATTATAAATTGTTATCTTTATGATAATTTAAAAAGTTTTTCATTTGAATCCTTAACATACTGTAAGAGAATTAAACTAATATAAATGTACGGAAATGAATTTTTGGGGGTTTGCTCATTATAATATATAGTTACTTGGATCTCCAATTTATACTTGAAATGAATGTTATGTAAAAATAATTTGTATTTAAAGTTTTTAAAAGCTCTCCAATGGGGGGTTTTTGTGGGGTAGAAAAGCTATTGGGTGTTGGTAGTATGATATAGAATAAAAAACGCATTTTTTGTCTTTTGGAGGGTTTTATTATTTTTTTGGTGGTTTTAATAATTTTTAATGTTATTTCTTTAAAACCTACTGTTATACATGTAATAAGAAATATTTTTGATGCCTCCTAGAAAGGCAAATTCGCACACATACGTTTGTTATATTTAAATATGAAAATTCTATCAATTTCGTGGCTGAAAAAAGAATGGAATTCATGTGGACTATAGTAATAGTAATGATAATAATAAATAATGAATATCAGTGTCAAGGTAATAAAGTTGTGTGGCTAATTATAGAGATAATAAAGCTAATAATTCATTGCGAATAATGTTAAATCATAATATAATATAATAAATAATATTTTTTGAGATAAAGAAAAGGAAATTAATATAATATTTATATTCAAATATTTCTTATTTGATATTCAATATATCAAATTATATAATATATTTATTGCATTTTCGAGACAAGTATTTATATAAATTTTCATTTATCTATAATTTTATTTCCGGTATATTCTAAAAATAATATATTAATTAGGGTATAGATATATAATAGATATATTATAGTATATTATAGAATTATATATATTAGTATATATATATATATTAGTATATAAGGCGAATATAAATGTATATATTAAAATAATCTGTATTAGTATTAAATATGATATATATATATAATTATACGGTATGATACATATTTGGTATAGTAATATTAGTATTTATAGTATATTAGTAAATATATTATGTTAGGTGATTATACGTAGTATTAATATATAGTACTATGTGTTGATAGTCATTGTGCTGGGAATATTCAATTTATATATAAGATCTACAATTATAGGCTATATATTATAGGCTATATATATTAGTATGATATATATATTAGTTATTATACTATATATAGTATATAGTATAGTATTGAGTTTACGTGTATATAGGTATATGTATATTAAGTAATGATATATATATATATACTTTAAGTGTCAAAGAAAAAAAATTGTGGGATATATAAGTATATATATATATAGTTTATTATTATATATATATATTTTAATATTATATTGATATATAGTTAATTTTTATTATTATTAGATATATTATTGGGTATTATTATTAATGTATAGTAGTTAGCGCTATATTTATTATTATGATGTCAGTTATATTATAGTATAGATGTATTATATATAATATAGTATATATATATTGTGTTATGATATTATAGTTATTATATAGTATATTTAGGTATAGTAAGTATAATATATAGTATTAATTATATATTATATATAATATATTTCTGCTGATTATTCGCAGCGTGAATTCGTGTTGGACGACGAGTTTGTGATCTTTGCACCAAGATGGACATAAGCCAGATCAAGTAGTTGTAAGGAAGATGATGGGTCCTTCGACTTCGAAGTATAGATATCCTGTTCATGGACCGGGAGTACTATTGGATTGGCGTTAACGCATAGGAAGTGTTTCTGGATCCTCGTTCGCCAATCATGTTTAAAATTATTTATACCGATTCAAATGATTTAAAGAAATTTATAATTGCTTAAGATCTTTCGGGTGCCTTTATTTAATATTATTTAGTAACTAAAACAATAAGATTAAAGTAATTAGGGTATATATATTTAGTGTATAAATATATATATAGTGTTATTATATATATAATATATACTTTTAATATTATATATATATATATATATATGATATATATAGTATAGTATATTTATATAGTATAAAATTATTATTGTATTATAATATTATATGAAGTATATGTTATAGTATATACTAATTATATCAGTTATTAGTATATATATATAATATATATATATACATATATATATATAGTATATATATATTGTATATAGTAGTAATATTATTAATAATATTAGCTATATTATCGTATAAATATTGTATATATAGTAAGTTATAGTAGTACTTGTAATAGCCCAGGTGTTTTAGTTTTTTTGCAATTATGCTTAATAAAAAGCTAAAGTTGCCGTTCGTTTATTTGTCATCTTAGATGCAAAATGTATATAAAAAAATGCTCACCAAATATAAGGAATTTCCTTAATTTCTGTGTAATATAGAAATTAAAATTCTGTATAAATAGCAACTACGAGACTTAAGAAACTTCTTACGTTTTGATGAGCATTTTTTTTGTTTTTAGGATAACTGATTTGCGCTAAGAGTTTTGACGAAAACGATCGAAAACTTAAGCATTTTTTTTAGCACAAATGCAAAAACGAAAGAACGGCTTTAATAGAAGATGAGGAAAACATATTTGTGGTTCGTGATTTGTGAAGATTCTCTTAGTTTAGTAGAACGTGATATGCCAAAGTAGAATTTCCTTAGATATTGCAATTCTAGGCGAAAGTTAAAAACTTGTATAAATTATATGAATTCTGACATTGAACTACGATAGTGATGGTTAGTAACGTTTTCAGCATGAAGGAAGTTTGAGGATGGGATTCTGAAGCTGTCGAAATATCTCAGCGACATTGTTATGAAAATGGGAAACTAACTAGTAAATATACTTTAGTAAAAAAAAGTTATGTAAGTTATCTTTACAATTTTTACCAGGCTTTTGTAAGTAATTTTTGTTAAATGGGAACAGCTCCTTGCAGCAAAGGCCTTTCCTTACAAAATTTAATCGATGTAAATTCTTTTGTCCAAGCATAAATGAACTTGATGATTATTTGCCAATTAAGGTGACTACCTTGTAGCCAGGGATCCTCCGAACAGAGATCTTAATATTACATTCATTCTTTCTACATTGCCAAAAGCAATAATTATTATATCATTTTAATATATATATTATTATATATTAGATATTATTATATATTATTATTATATTCATTATATTATTATTATTCATTATATTTTATATTATGATTATATATATATTATTATATTATTATAATTTTATAATTATTATAATAATTATTATATACATATTATATATCATTATTACTATTACTATGCACTGTCAATAATTATTCTGTATTATATATTTTGTATCATTTATTGTTATATTACATTTACAATCGTAATCATAACCATAATAACAATTTTTAAATTAAACTTAGAAACTTATTAATGACTTGGGTAATTAAAGTTAGTTATACAATAAATTTTGAATTACCTCCGTTCCTGGACCAGACTCTCCGACAGCCTAGCTCTACATTTTTGGCTGTAAAATTATTCCTGTTTTTTATTTACTTAATAATTAAAAAAAAAATAAAGAAAAAATTACTGATATGCATAAACATAGAACCACATATATATAAATTTATTATACATATATTTATAACTCAATGTATATATAAATGATGGCTTAATTATAAAGAAAATTCCCCATTTAAAAAGACACTGATCTATCTAATCTTTCTTAGTGACTCAGCTTTTTCAACCCTCCCTATCTAATTCTAACTGCTAACTGATTCCTAAGATAACACTAGTCCCGATCTAAGATGATCATGCTCTTATAAAACATCCTAAACCTCCATCTCCCAATCTCTTCCCTCCAGCTTTCTCTGTCTCTTTCCCTGTCTCTCCCCTGTCTTTTCTCTGTCTTCTCTGTCTTAATAAGGGAGTATCTAAAAGAGGGCTTCGTAGGGGATGGCATATGAATCATTCTTTTGGATTTCAAATGCGGGGTTCTCCTAAGGGTTCTCATAGGGTCTTTCAAGGGGGTCTTGCGAAAAAAGCATCGATATTTGTTTTATGGATCATAAAACGGCAAAGTTTTGAGCTTAAAGCAGTAAAAGATTTCTATTTGAAGATAAGTTACGAAATGTTATGATACTGTGTGCCACGAGTCAAAGCCAAAACAATCTAAGATAAGGCTTAATAGACTCAAATAAAATTTAAGTCTTTTTATCAATACTGATATTGCAACATTATCCCCTGCTCCAAGAAATTGACTAATAACTGCACTAAAAATTTAATTCAAACTTAAATAATCATTCTTAAGAAAATTATGACTTCTGGATCGCATTCAGAATGAAATATAAGAAATTACAATTACATTTAGCGACCAAGGTGACAAAAGATTTCTTTGAACTAGGTTAACAATAATTATACGAAAGGCACATTTATAAAAAAAAAAAAAACAATTACTAAGATTCTAAGATATAACCATGACATAATTAACGTACAAAAACATGCTTTGGAATAACACAAAAGTAATTTGAGAATATAATAAGCAACTACTTTGTAACAGCATTAATAGTAGAAACATATAAACATATTAAAAGCAAGGCAAAAGCAAGTTTTAATTTACATTAATGAGAAAAATGTAAAGTTACCATTCGTTCTTTAGTTGGACGTACACAATAATATACAGCCTCCCAATTTATATATCAAACAAACCAACGTTAAAAGAATGGGTATTTTGTAAAGCAATGGTTATCGTCGGTGTTATGAAAAGTACAGGAAAATTCAAATATAATCTGATGGATCATTCTAACGTTATATAAAGTATTTTATTTTATATGTCCCATAAATTACGTAAATGATAAAAAAAATCTTTGTTAGATATTGGGATATAATTAAAATGAAGTGTTGATTATGATTTAATCAGCGTAATTCACAAACTGTTCAAAATCCTTTTATTCAAAAAAAAAATTAAAAAAAAAACGTTCTATTTTAAATAAAAAGTCCATTAATACTTTGTTTTCAAAAAGTAAAAGCTAGCTAAATATCGATGTCTTAGTTTTTAGAACTTAGTAAAAAAGTTAATTTTTATAATGAATAATAAAATAATAGTGAAATCTTAAAATTTAAAATAGATTTAAATTTCAATTTAAAATTCCTATTAAATATGAAAATAAAATAAAAAAAAAATGCTTAACTTTAAATAATAGATTAATTTCGGCACGTTCCAAATAAAAAAATTAAAAGAAAAGCAACGATTACATTGCATAAGGCCAATTCTTAATTAAACAAAATTAAAACTAAAAATCTGTATATAGAATAAGGCTAATCTAATAAACAAATTAAGCAACATTAAAAGAATTAAATATAAATCTGATTGAACAAAAATTAATTCTAATATAAAATAATAAAATATAACCTTTTTTTTAGAGGCTAATTTTATTAAAGTTAAAGTTAAAAGCAAAATAAGGTTAAAAAAATATAATAGCTAACTATAAAATCAATTTTAATATTTGTATATAAAAACAAAACAAAAATTTTAATTAAATTTTTATATTGCTCTCATTTTCTTAAATAAAAATAAAAAATCATAAATAGATAAGTTATATAAAAAAGTTTCATTTATTTTAATTTTATTAACAGAATATGGGCCCTGCGGGTAAAAATTAATGTTCCCCTATGGACGCATAGTCTAATAATAAAAAAAAAAGAGAAAAATATGTAAAAATATAAATATAAAACAAAAATGCAAATATCATAAAAAAAATAGTAAAAGTTTTTAGATAAATAAGAGAGTAAAAAGAGTAAAGAATAAGAACGTATAATTATAAAGCTTTTATATTCGCTAAACACATAAAAACTTAAAATCTAAAGGATATAAAAGTAGAAAATGTTAAAATTTATTATTAAAATATTAATTATTTACAACATACTAAATTAATGTTCTTGAGTTAATTAGTTATAATCCAGCTTCATGGTCTCAACACATTTCAATAAAACCTGATAGACCTTCGAAAACTGTGACCTTCTTCTGGATTTATCAGTTTAGTTAATCTTTCTTTCAGTTCCTTCGAGTAATTAAATTACTAAAAATAATTTTTTCAATTAGGGTGGTTTTCTAGCATATCTGCTGACTATTTTAATGGATTTTCTTATGAAATTCTGTGAAAATAATGAACAGAATTTAAATAATTTGGTTGAATACCATATACAATAAATGTGGAAACTCACAAATGAAGAAATCATATGTCAATATAAAAATCTTACTGACAAATAACTATATGGGAAGTTTTCTTGGTATATTTGTGGTATCTAATCAGATAAATTTCGACTATTTTTTGAGCTCTTAATTAACGGAGGATATATTAAAATTTTGAAATTCACTGGAAGAATGGAAGCTAGAAGTACCTTCTTTGTATTCTTGGACCAATTAACATTAGTAATCACATTCTTCATGATAATATCCCATCTGAATAAACTTTCCACGAAATAATGTTGGATACTTCTTTAATATGATTTTAAGTTTTAAATCTGAACGATAATATCAATTTTATTACAATTAAACAATGAATATATTGTTTATATAATAATCTAAAAAGTTTTCGAAGTATTTGCTTTAAAGGGATTTATTGAGAATCATATGAAGAATTGCTATGTCCAAGTCTTCTTTCAGTGGTAGTTTTCAATCACTCAATTCTTATTCTCAATATTTTCAATTTTTCCCACCTAAACTTTCAAATTCTGATTTTAAACTCATAAGTCTATACTACGAAATAAAGACAATCCCAATTTACAATTTTTTACAATTCTGAGCACTCTTATATGTACATTTTCTGGTCAAAAACCAAATGATTACAGAGAGTTTTCTAGACTAAGAAAAATTAAAATTAATTTTTATTAATTCAGTTTTTCAATATTTCAATAATTAAAATTCTGTCTCAAGCGGAGAATTTTCTAATCTGTTTAAGAATCAAATGTTAACTTTTGAGAATTTATCTAAAATTATTCATAAGAGATTTTTCTAAGGTCTTGTCTATCTTCTGTGTCTAGTTTCCCATCAAGAATAAGAAAAGAACAGTAAAGACGCTTCCATACCTTTTTATTTTACTGGTCTCTAATATCTTTTGTTGTAGGAACAATTAAGTTTGTCTGTTTACTCAATCAATTGTTTCTCCTGTTGGAATAGTGAGATATCGCATTAGGACAATCATAGTTTTCAATACTTCCTACCTCATCTCTTACATTCTTATCATCTTGACAAAAATTGAAAGTTATTCGTTTGTATTTTCATAATCAACACTTACGGAATTATCCTGTTGTTCTTTCTACAATTCTAACAATACTTGCTAGTTTACAGAATTTAGGAGAAAAACAGATCCTATAATGTTTCTCTTTAAAATTTATAGGTGAAGGTTTAAAAAATAATATATGAAGTTTCTATAATTTCTGCCTAATTCTTAAAAATAGTCATTGTCACAGCCTATAATTCTCGTAACGATTCTGTAAATAAGAGTTAATAATATACATATAAAAAATAAATGCAACATAAAAATATAAAGTTAATTGCGCGAAAAGCTTTCCCACTCAAAATTCCTTCGCGATACACTCTGCCAGCGTAACGATATAAACTATCCTTTATGTCATTATTTTCTCTGATAATAAGTATAAATCTTTAGTTTATTTATAATTTTCCTGATATATCAAACTTTAGTTTCATTGTTTCGTAGTAGTACAACTATTATTATTATGTATTCTATATTTCCCTGATAAATAACGTCTAAATTTCAATGTGTTTAGAAGCTACACAACTATTATTATAGTGATATTTATATTTCCTGATAAAATAGGATAAACACTGGGGATCCTATTAATATAACATTTAATATGTCATTATTATATTCCTATAAATAACGTCTAAATTTCAATGTCTGTAGTATTACGATAACTAAGATTCCAATTTTTTGTTTCCCAATGGATTTTGCTTAAATCATTTTTCAGAACCACTCCTTAACATTTCTAAGTATCTGAGAGAAAGGTTAGATAATAAGGCGTCCACAGCAATTTAAAACTAAATTATAATTTCTTAATTATATTTCTTTCTTATAACCAATAAATTCAAATTCTGAATTTTTATATAAAAATTTTATTCACTGAATAACTTTATATTCTTGTTAAAGGTAAGATTTCTGCCAGAATTCCTAGATTTACTACCTAGGTAAGTAGTATCTATTGCCAAGATGAATATGCCAGATAATCCTGTCTTTTCCACTTTTCGGCTATCTACCTTTTACCTTTATGGCACTCATTAAAAAAATAGGAAACAACACAAGTGTTTTAAAACACCTCTCTGACCACATGCACTAATATCTCAAACAGATCTTGATCCCTGTTGACTGAATCTCTTCAATGCTAAAAGGCTTTCTTTAAACCTAAATGAATTTCATACTTCTAATTTAATCTACGGTCTCAAAAGTAGCAACAACGGTAAATACTTGTAAATATGCTAATACAATTCCGAATGGATGCATATAACTCCTGGTGAATACCGGGCTTATCCTTCCAATCCTATGGAATCGCTGAATTATTTCCTGAGTTCTGAAAATAATTATTTCTGTCTTTTCACGATGAGTCTCGAAGAACTGATGTGTTCTTTACAGAATTATTCAAAAAGTTTCTCATCCATAATTGTTTCTAAATTATATACAACTTCTGACAATAACTAACCTTTTCATCTAGTAATTATAAAAAAACCTTTCGTTCTTTTATACCCTATTCCTCTAATCAGATACGCCTTTGGCTTTCATATTAACTTAATTCAACATAATTGTCCAGTTCATAAATGAAATCGATTTCTTATCTGGGTCAAAGTTGTTATTAAACTCTGCAACTGGAAAACTCTCTTTAAAATGGTGAACAAAATGTAAATGATAAAGTTCTGAAGCTATCGTGAAGAGGTTTCCATCTAAAGGTGTCCAATTCCTTTCTACAGTGTCTCCTGAATCCAACTCAAATCTTTTATCTACATTCTAATTCTATGTTATATCTTCTCTTATCAGATCTCTCTGATAATATGTCTCTAGAACTAAAACAAAGAAACTATCTATCAATATTGATAGTTTTCTTCAAAAATATATTATTCACCTGCATACTGTGATTATCTAATAACTATCTATTCTTCTTCTTGTTCTCTATAAAATCTAGTTGTTTACCTTCTAATACTTTTCGCAGTACTATGATATGCAACTTTACTATTAGTTTCATGAGCAAGCTCCTATGGGTCTTCTCATGTTCTTTTCTAAATAATAAGTAAATCCAAAGAATAGTTCTCAAACTTAAATAATAGTCAGAAAATATTTTAAGATATCCAGCTTCTTCTAAACATTGCCTAAAGTCTTTTTATCTCTTACTCTTTAATTAAAACCTTTCACTGAACTCATTGGTAGGAAAACCAAGAATTTAAATAAAGCTTGTATCTTTTAAAGTATCAATGATTTGAGCAAATTTGCTAAATTCTTTAAAATTAGTGCAACATAATGTCTGGTAATTTTTTTACAAGAGTCTTTAATTGGAAATGATTGCCTAAGATAAGAAAAAAAATATGATATATGCAATCAAATTTTCATAACTTCAACTTTCTTAAAAGTTCATTTAAAATTGCAGAAAAAAAGATTATTCTAGTATTCTATCTAATGTTATTCAATTTCTATCCAATTATTCAATTGCTTATAATCATGAAGCTATACAATAGTTGCTTTTGTCTTTAAACTTCTCTAATATACTACTTAAGTTGTCATATATATGTCATCTTTTCTCCCTAAAAGAGTTCTATTTGAAAAAAATCCTTTTCTTTAATTGATATGTGTCATATTGACTGTTCTTTTTCTTTCAGAAAAAGAACGTCCTGATTCTATTGAGTTTATGAGATTTCTCTTTAGAAATCTCCTTCTCCTATTGTAGAGGACAATCTTCATAATTGTGATCGTGAATATTTACTTTACCTCTTCAATCTTAAGCGAGCTTATAGTCTGATCTGGAGTCTAAAACCTAAATTTTCTTCTTATTAACATATATATAAAATATATATATATATATATATATATAAGTATATATATATATATATTATTATATATATAATATATATATCATATATATATATAATAATATTAATATATAATATATATGTTTAAATATATATAATATCATTTTTATATGAATAAAGTTAGGTAAAATTTACAAAGTCGCTTGAAGCGAAAACAGCAATTTTCGAAATTTCTGTTCTACTCTGTTTGCTTCTAGGGTCCAAGATCCTATTTTCCCGTATGATTTTTATAAATTTTATACAATGTGTTAAAACCGTAATATATATATATAATATATAATATATAAATAATAAAATATAATATATATAATATATTAATTATATATATATATATTATAATATATATTATATAAATATATATATATATATATATATATATATATATACATCTTGATTTTGTTGAAAGTGTTTCCTGGCGTGTTCAGGTATGTAGCAATTAGCAATTTGAAATTTCCTCTGATAATCCAAAGATAGTTATTTTCTCTTTTATGACCTTTTGATCATAGAATATAATTCATAAATTTTTAATAAATATTCTCAATCTCTCTATTATTATTCTAAATAAATTTATTAAGAAAAATAATTGTCTGTTATAACCATCTTCTTTTCTTCATAAATGTTACCGCTTTTCATCAACACTATTTATCACATTGAATAAAATAGTGAGGTCTAACTAATTGTACGATTTTTTATATTGACATATTTTACATTGTACTACTTTAAACAACAGAGTTATTCATTTATTGCTTAAGAAGAGTCTGTCCACTCTGGCTGCCTAAATATTCTATATATCATAATGGTAGGAATATGTCCCATCTCCTCTTCCCAAATATCTTATAACCATAGACAATGTCTTCTGTCTCTTCTACTCTTGAAACCCTCAACATAGGGGTTAGATAAAAGGGAAATATTCTAACACAACATCTGTATGAGCAAAACTATAGGATATTCTTCCATATGCAATCATAGTTATTCATGAAAGGGTCATGAGATTTCATCCCAATAGAACCGCCGTATAACTGATCCATAATTGTTTGGCGTCTCCTAGTACCTTCGATAGAATTATCACTTTCAATATCTCTTAAATTAGATAACTGAACATATTGATTTCATAATCATAGCTCTAATGAAGACTTATTCAAGTATTACAATAATCATACTACATATACATTGTAGAAATTCTTGGGACTTCTGATATTCATTTCGTTATGAAAGCCTTCACTTCGCAATAGAACTACCCATAATAAGATCCATAAATTCTGGTGTAAGCATGCTATAGAATGAATCTTCCTCGAAATCCATTTCAGTGAAATGATCGAAATCTTCTCTTATCAACATAAAACAATAATCCCTGAAATATAATATCATAAACCAACCAAATCATATAAATCTCTTGCGTAATTCGAATGCTTGTCGCATGACGATTAATAGTAAATTATGACAGGGTTAACCTGTTATATGCATTCGGAATTAATACCTGGTCTTCTAGGTGGACAATTCCATTGTTGTCCAAGCACAGTAGCCTTCGTATCAAATGTTCCTTCAGTAACAATATCTTCATTGTTTCTGCTGTTAGAAAAAGTTCTTCTTGTTCCTCTAATAGAAAATTTGGTTCGTCATGAAGCCAGGATATATTCAATGTTTGTATATAAAGAAGCAAGTCGTTGCACTTCTCTTCTCTTCTCTTTATCTCACTACTCTCTCATTTGTAAGCTATTAATTGTAGTAATCAATCATATTTAGATGATGAGGAATTAATTATCCTATTTATTTCAAATTAAAAAAGCTCAAAGTTCAAAGTCCATCTTAAATGTCTCTGAAAATCATTCTTCGTCTTCAAAAAAAATATCAAAAAAAACTTTTGAGTCAACTTTAAAAACTAATCAAATATTTTCCATAGATAATCTGTCCTTAATACTTATCTCTTTGGCTCATATTATCTATGATTGTACTGTCTGAAAATTGCTCTTTTTCTGCAATCAAAACCAATAGATGTTTACTATAATTTCTATAAAAAAATTTAACTATATTTAAAAATTCTAAAAATTTCACAAATTCAAGATTAGAGCATTTCTACTCTCTGTTAAGAACTTTCTAATCTTCAGTCACTAAAAAATTGTCACAAATTTTTCAAAGTTTATAGCATTTTCTAATGCTCTTGTTAAGTAACTTTCTAAGTCTTTTCAGTCACTAATATTGACTAATTTTAAAGAAACTCTATTTGGTTGCAGACAACAAAAAAAATATAAAAAACATTAAAGGTAAATTGAATTAATAAAATATTAGAAGTTTATTTTAATCACTTTATTTTCTTACTTTTAACTTCACTAATACTATTGTCATAGATCGTTACTAACTAATATTAATACGATGTCTGCCTCACTTATTTTAATTACATGTATTATGATTAAGTTTCAAAAAGATTGGAACTATGTTTTTTCTTTTTAAACAAAAAACTATCATTACCAATGAGAAAATTTTCCTTATAAATTTCTAAAATCATTTTATCTGATGTTCGTTTCAAATATTCAAAATATTACGGAAAATTTTATCCCTTTTAATCTATTTTCAACCAGTAGAAAAAAAAAAAATATAATAAAAATAACACTTTAATACTCTTTTTCAAATTTTAACTTATATTTTCGATATAATATAAATGAAAACTATTAAACAAAAAAAAAACAACTGTTTTATCAGGTTTTCTTAGTCTTTATCACTAATAATTTCTGTCTATAAAATAACTAAAGAAATAGAATATTCCAATGTTCTTTTGAAAAGTTCATCTTAATTAGTCGTAACTAATAGACTAAAAGTTTATTATCTTTAAGATACTAATTAGAAAAAAATATGTTCTTAAAATTCTAGGTCATCTTTCTACTTCTTTCATGTTCTTCAAAAAAATACTAACTCCAGTTTGTCCTAAAGTTCTTTTTTCTTCTTTTGTTCAAAGTTTGTAACCCTGTTTGCTTAATGCGCAAACTATATTTCTAAATTGGAATCAGTCAATCTATGCACTTGATCTCCAAGTTCTGCTATAAAATTCTGTTATAATAAAACTTTCTGAATTTTGTTTCTCTGGAACAAGTCTACAAATTTTTCACTTAAAACGTTAAAAGAATTCTCTATTCTTGGTCGGAGACAGTTCTCTAAGACCTGTGTCTCTTAGAACAATTTCCTGTCTACTGAACCAAATTTTGTCGTGTCAAAAAATAGAACCATTCTATTCTGACCTTTAACTTGTTCTATGACCTTTGACTTTGTCTTTTCATAAGTCCTTTCAAATTTTTTTAACTTTATATTTTTTCCTACACTGTTAAAATATTTCTAAATAAATAAGTCCTATATTTTTATTAAAAAAAAAACAAAAAAAAACTTATGTACCAAAATTAACATAAAAACAATATGTTTATTAACTTTACGAATTAATAACTACAATATGGATAGGTTTATATTTTCACGGAGTAAAGGTCATTATCCCTTTTTTTTTTTTTACTTTCAAGAAAAATACTTTCTTCTATATATACTCAACGTACGACATATATCCCAAAATCGAAAAAAATAATGAGAAAAATCAATTCATAAAATATATTATAAAATTACCATAAAAAAAAAACAACAAAACAAACAAAACAAAAACAACAAAACAACACATTCATAAAATATTATAAATATAAATAATATAAGTAATATAATAAATTTATATAAATATAATAAATAATATATATATAAATATAAATTATATATATATATAATAATTATGTAGATGTCTTGGTATGTGTGAAATAAAACAAGAAAGGAAAACGAGCAAGAAGCATGTCTCTCAAGGGAAGCAGGTTAAAAGTAATCAATTGCCTCTGAATTGCCAGTTCTCAATGCTGTCTTGTTTATATCCACCCAAAGCTCTTTCTCCCTTCCCTAATTTACTCCACAAATTTCATTGAATCTCATGAGTAAAGAGTATTTACGTAACGTTATGCTCATTCCGAAATTGAGCTACGAATATAAATAGAAAAATGTATGCACGCACTTTTCCTTTTATCAACTTTTCTTGCATTTCTGCGATTACTTGATCTAAGTTTTTAACATCTCTTTAAGCTCTAAATTACGTTAATTTGGTAATTAAGAGGAAAACTTTTTCACTTAAAATTTCGCTAACTCTATACTACCCCTTAGTAAAATAAAAAATTAATAAACC
>JABUQX010110469.1:0-16079 GCA_015478945.1 Trachelipus rathkii | reverse complement strand
TATATATATAATATAATATATATATATATATAATGATTCTATACATATATATGATATATATATCATATATAATATTTATATATATATATTAAAATAATATATATTATATAAATATAATATATATATATATATATATATTATACTATATTATACTAATAATATTATAATATATACAAATAGGCTTTCATAAATTATCTTATCTATATTATTTTTATATTCAGTACATTTCAAAAGATAGAAATTGTCTAAGATTTTGACTTCTTTTAAACCTATCCTATCCTTTTTCCACTTTTGATTTTTTTGTACTTCCAAAAAAAAAATCATATTATTTGTTGCTTTTATTATATATTTTTAATTTTTCTGGCAGAGGGCAAGAAAAGGACCGTACTATTTCAATAGGCAAGAAAAATTACAATATAGATTACTTTCAAATTTTGTTTGCCACAGATTTTCCCCAACCTTAAATTAAAAACGACAAAAATATCATTGTTTTCAACATGTTCTTATGTCTCTCTGAGTAATGATATGTTCATATTCACAAATTTACCACTCAATTGCGTTGCTGTTCATTGGTCATAGACTTAAGTCCTATTTATAAGATTTTAACTCAAATATAAGATTTAGGTTAATTAAAATAATACTTAATCGAAATTAAAAAAAAAAAAAAGTTTTTTACAATTATATTTCGCGGACGTCACGGATTTTCAAAAAAAACAAAATCAAAAATTGATTTTTTTGCTCAAAAAATTAAAAAAAAAAAAAAAACCAACCCTGATTAATAAATAATTAAACAACTTAAAAAATTAATAACAACAGTATACCTATAAACTATCTATAAAATAAATTAAGAATTTACTAATTAACTGAATAGAATCAAATCACCACTCATTGAGAAATAATTGAATCAAAGATTTCAAAAATAGAAAAAATAATTGAATCTTTCTTAAATGAGGCTAATTTTTTTTTTTAAATTAATAATTATTCCTAGTTATCACCCGATTAATGATAAGTGATATTGGGATCTATATATATATATATATATATATATATATTATATATATAATAAGATATTATATATATATATATATATATAATATTAATATATAATAATGTTTGATATTATATAATTAATAATATAATATATATAATATATATATTAATAATATAATAATATATATATATTTATATATATATAATATAGATATATATAATATAGTATATATATAGATATATATATTTAATATATAAAAAGCAAAGCAAAATCAATGTAGTTTCAAATCATTTCAATAAAAAAATAAATACAAAAATGAATTGCTCAGATATTATACATATAAGTATATATATATATATATATATATATTATATATATATATTATATATATTTTATATATATATATATAATATATATATATATATATAATATATATATAATTTAATAATTAATAAACTAATAATATTATAACCTATAAACTATATTAATTATTAGGTAATAATTAGGATTACTAATTTTATCAAAGATATAATAAAAAGCCATTTCGTGCCTAAAAAAAAATCAAAAAATCAATTTGATTTTACTTAATTTTGAGGCAAAACTTTTTTCTCTAATTAATAGAGTATTTTACTAGGTTATTTCCACCTGATGTAATAATAGAGTATATTTTATCTAGTAATAAGCAATATCATCAATGTAGTTCAAATCCATTTCAAGTAAAGAAATAAAATAAAAATTAGATTATAGATATTTAAGAGAATAATATAATTTAAATAACTTAAATTAAACTAGATTAATAAAAATATCTTACTTAAACTTATAATTAGTAATTAATTACAGGGATGGCACGGAAAAAATTCAGTTTCGATTTTTCTTGACCGATTTTTTTTTGCCAAAAAATCATGATTTTTTTTGCTTTTTTTTAAATATTTTTTTAAGGGGTGTATTACATTTTAATGATTAAGTTCACTGAAATAAAAAAAAAATTTATAATTAATAAGCATAGCCAGGCTACTCTGTTTCAAATTTCTACACTATAAAAAATGTCAACCAAAAAGATCATGTTCCAAACATGTTTCTTTTATTTCTGATGTAATTATTATCATTATACCAATAACACTCTTTAGTTGTTACTGTGATTCGATTGTTTTGTTGTCATAATAGACTATAAGGCCCCTATTTTAACGGAGATGTGGATTCTCAGATATAGGGCCCCTAGTGGGTTAAAAATAACCTAAACTGAACTTAAAAAAAAAAGTTTGTACAAATTATATTTCCGTAAGTAGGTAACGCGAAATCTCAAAACCAAAATGATTTTTTATAAAAAAATCCAAACAGCGCCCAACCCTGTAAATCTGAAAGATAAGATAAATCATTCTTGTAAAGAGAGGAGACGGAGCTGGACATCACAGTCGTTAGATACTAAAATTAAAACCCTCGTAAGTTGGTGTATTTTTGTAGGATATATTTAGAAAAAAAAAATGTGATTTTAAAAAAACATTCACCAAAATTTCGATCTCTAATAATGAGGCTATTTAAACAAAATGTAAATGGTAATAAAGTAAATAAAGGTTTTAAATTTACATTTTTCAATGAAAACAGATTTTGTTTGATAAAACCCAATGAAGCAGGAGTATAATGTAAGTCAATCGAATACATACCCTCAATTGTGATGGGGAGGGTTTATTAGTTCTTGTATTTAATATAAATAATAATTAATTAATAATTAATAATAATAATAATAATTAATTAAAATAGTAAATAATGATAATGATAATGGATAATGATAAATGATAATGATATGATAATGATAATGTAATTGATAAAATAATAAATAAATAATAATAATAATAATAATAAATTATACTAATAAAATAAACAATAATAAATAATTAGTAATAATTGATATAATATATGTTGTATAGCTTACTTTTTAAGGATAATGTTAATGTAGAGATGATAAAGAGAGAGATTGGTATTGTGCGAAGGAGGATGCAAGTACTTTGTGTATATTGATAGATAAACAATGCTATGAGCAATTACCCTTATCCGCAATTTTGGAGGAAATTTTGATTTTTTACGAATTTATTTTGAGACCAAAACAATGGAGGAGAGGTGAGAGAGAGAGGAGACGAGGAGCAGAGACGAGTGAGAGAGAGACGGAGGAGAGAGAGAGAGCTGTTATATTAATTAAACTTTTGCTAACTGAATGTATATTATTAATAGTAGAAATCGTTCACCACAAATTTTAACTTTATGGGAATCGACTCTTGTAATAACTCAAACTTTCACGCTTTAAATCGTTCAGAATTCTAAGATTGAAAGAGGTAACACATGGGACAAGCAAAACTTTATTATCAGCTAAACGCAGATTACAACGCCTCTCGCCCACTCTTCTCTCTCCCCTCTTCCTCTCTTCCGTCTCTCCTTATTAGAATAATATAGTGGCTAATTATAAATTAAATTCTAGTTGATGTAGATTATTTTTTATAGAAAACATTTCTTTATTTAACTTAAATTACGTATATATTTTTAATGATCTTTGTCAGCGAATATTGTGGATGAGAGCCTAGGCGATGTGCAAGTAATATTTAAAGATTAATATAATAGAATAATATTTAAAGGATTAATATATAAGAGAACCATAAATAAGCTTATTAACCAAGTAAAGAGAATTAGTTAATAGAAGTAATATATCCTAAAAATATACAGACAAAATTTAAATATCAAAGGAATAATAAATACCAAACAACAGTAAGAATACGAGAGATGAGAATTGTTCTAATCTTATAAAGAAAGGACGTAACAAACAAATATCACTCTGCAATCAGGTAAGGTTGCTAGTATATTTATTTTATAGATATATTACATATATATATATATATAAATTAATATAAAAATATTATATATTGATTATTTATATTATATATATATTATATATATATATATATATTATATATTATGTATATATATATAATATATATAATGTGTGAATATATATATATAATATATGTGAGTCATTGTATGTGATTTATGTTTGAGAATCTTATACCTTAAAGTTAATATATATATAGTATATATATGATAGGTTGATAGACGGAACTCGTTTTTAAAAGATGTATTGTTTTTTATTATTTCAGTTTTAAAATTTTTGTTTTTCATTTTCAAGTTTTAATTTAAACTCCCTACATATTTCTCTTAGAATACTTTCTTTCTTGAATTTGATTTTAGTTTCCTATTATCTGATTGTGTGTTATTTCTTATCATTGCAATGGACTCAGATGGAAGCATACGACGATAATTCATTTAACCGGCTTGAATTTTAAGATAAGTTTTTAGTGTTTTACCTTTCTTAACTTTTAGGTTTAATATATTTTCATACGGTTTTTAGCCTTTGCTTTTTATCTTTAAAGTTTAATGTATATTGCAGTTGTTTTTTTTTTGTGATCATAAATTGTTGCTCAATTCTTGATGGAGAATTATTTTATCTAAGCCGAGGAACAAATATTTCATTCTTTCATGCGGTAACATTTTTTGGTACACTTATTCTTTCTTCAATAAATAAAAATTGGAAGATAGACTCACCTTTACTTCAGAAAAAGTACCAAAATTCTTTGAAATTAGTAATCGATATTCAATACTAAATAACTTGTCGATTTCACTCTATTGTTTTCAGAGATATCGTCGCGTTGGTTATAGTATAGTCTGGTGTGTCTGTGTGTCTGTGGTGTCTGTGAGTCTGGGTGTGATATATGGTGTTGTCGCGTGTTACATGGACGTGGAGATGTTGGTGAGCGCGGATGGCAGTTCTCTGTTGACTTTGGCTTCAAATTGTTCCTGCACAGACATCGTATATAAACTCCGAAAGTCTGTTAATAGGATAAAAGTTGTGAAAAATTACGCATCAATTAGATGTTATCTCTCCATCCTTGTTTAAATTGTTCCGTTCATTCTAGGATGTTAATAATTGATAGGCTGTGTTGTAGTGTAGTTCATCGATTTAATAAATTATAATTATCACTCTCATTCCATCCGTACCAGTGAACAATGTACAGACCACTCACACATTCCTATGTATAGAGTGCGCTTATCCACCTCCTTGGCATATATTCTTATTGCAAATAAATTTACTGGACTCATTATTACAGACACCTACTACTAAACAGTCATCAACTAATTACACTTATGTAAAATTAGCTTATCCTTCATTTATTCACTCTCAATGATCTGTGGCAATACTCTCTTTGATAAGTGCTCATTTTATGTTCTCTACAACTATTCACTTTTGGTCATCTATTTCCACCCTGGACGAGTTGGCTACCCCCTCTACTCCTTCCGCTGCGTAGTGCCCCAGAAATAGAACTCTGCTGATTTTCAATGTTTAGCCAAATCCACAGCGTGGCATGGGATTGTCTTTTGGATGGTATGCTCCTTCGTAGTGAAAACCCGACTACAAGGGAATCAGGAAAAAGGTCTAGTGGCCCAGCGACCCAGGTTCGTGTTCGGATGGGCTCTGCCCCTCGACTATATTTTGAGGGAACCCATCGTTTACCTTTCAGCCAGGCAATTTTTAACTTTTATATGTCTTATCTGGACGCTCGGCATGCAGAGTGTGGTCGTGCCTGCGGCTGATTCCACTATGCCCTGTAAATCGTTCGATTTCCAGAACCCACCTCTCATCGATTCTTCTGTTGTCGGGAAAATGTTATTTGAATTTCTTCTTATTGATGGTTACATGAGGGGGGGGGGTGTCATCGTTGTAAACTGACGTATGTATTTTCTAATCGTAATAAATCTTTAAGATACTTCACGCAACGGGTTCAATCCTAGACTCAAATAATATTGCTTTCTTGGACACACTGGGAATCGTCATTCCACGTCCTTTCAGGATCAAACCAGAGTTGATTTTCGAACGATTCAGAATCAGATAAGAGGGGAGTGACAATGATTCTACGGGGGCGGGGTGACACGGATTTAGGCTCTATCTTAGGGACTTATGGGGAGTTTCATCATAGAAGAGAAAGTGGGAGAAGTTGTTGAGATGTAGGGTGTGATCGAGGACGGTAAACGAATTTCCAAACCTTTGGACCCGAAGATTATCTCTCGTCGTGCTCGTGCGCTCAGGCAGTTTCTATGTCACTTTCAGGTATGTTCTCTTCGTTTAGGAAACCTTTCGGGTTAGAACCTCAAATTTTGTCTGTTTTATTTGACTTTCAGATTATCGTTCGGTCACTATTACTGCCATGTCTGCGTGAGATGACATGAAAACAAATCGATAGAAACGGAACACCTCCCTTCTGGTTGAAATATTTTTTTTGTCTGGGGGTTCTGTTAGAGCTGTGGGGTGTCTTCCAATGTTCTATGATCTCCCTTTATTCTTCCTTTATTCTTACGATCTCAGCTGCTCATCTTGACTCTGTTCATTCTTGCCGGAATGATTCATTTCCCTAATTATGTGTTAAGTATTTGATGGATTCAAATCTGCTCCTGCCTTTTGCTATATTTAGAATGTGGCTTTCAGCTTGTCTCGAACCAGCTTTTGTGCTCTTGTTGGTGAAAGTCAGGTAATTCTTAATTTTGGTCCTGAAGTCTGGAGAGAAGTAAGCAATTGATGTAAGATGCTAGAGTGCTGTGTGGCATCTGCAAATTGCTCTAAGTGATGTGAATTCAGATTTCTTTAAAAATTTCAGGTTCCTCAACGATCTTGCCGTACCCCAGTCGCTCTTACAGGATAAGCACACATTTACTTTTGTGTCCTATTCTGCTCGGCGGAGCTCTTCCAAATTTCCTGTGCGATAACCAAAAACATATGTACTATCATATACTGAATACAGTTGAGTGAAGCTCACATTTTCTCATCAATGCAGGTTTATATTCAATGTTTGAAAGCTGGTTTGCTATAGGGGTTCATAAATGCAAGTTGTGGCAGGAGTTACTTGTTTCAGTGCCGTCTGTCCGGTGTGCAATAGTTACATTTTCTTTTTTCTTGGGAATGAAATGTTGCAATGAGAGTCGATTTTCCTCGTAACGAGATAATCTGAATGATGTTTTGTGATGTTGGACACTGATTCATAATTAATAAGATTGAGTGAAACTGTCTACTAATTCTGTTAGAGACTAGCAAGCACTTCTGATGTACGCTCGCTGGTCTCATCTAAACTATGAGATTGTCGCGGAATATGGAGTGACTCATAATAATGCTGCTCTATCTCCTTAAGTAGGATAGATGGGTTAATTATCATGTCGACTTAATGGGCCAGATGGAAAAGGAAGTAGGTAGTCGGCTGGTTGAAAATTGCGTGAGAATGGGCCCCCACCGCCACCACTGCCGTCCCAGCCACCTTCGTAGACCAAGGGGGCCTTGCTTGTGGAGATCGGGAAATGATGAGTGTTATGTGTGTCGATATAAGTAATAGCATTCTTTATAATCACAAGTGTAGTATTTCATTGAGTAACTAGGTAGTTGTTATGTAATGGTAGAGATGAATATGTGAGTCGAAAGGTACTGCACAAAAGATATGGAGGTTGCATTGTCGTTGTGGTCGCCGTTGTTGCAATATCCAGCCAACCCTGTCTTGGTGATTGTGCTGGTAGAGTAGATGTCTCTTGGATGTTAAATCAGTGAGGGTATAAGTTTTAGAAATGGCAATGCTATCGGTGTTTATCATTGTTGGCTGTATGTAAAATTTGTCAGTTATGTTTGTTGGGCGGGATGGAACGGAAGATGTATGTAGGAAACCATGCAAGCGCCGTCGTAGCATATTAAGACATGAAAAGCTGAAGTGATCAATCACCTGGTGCACCTTAGAGGGGTAATAAGATAAGTATTGAGTGAAGCGTGCAAGCAAATCAGTTTTTGTACTGATTATACAAAGTTGAATAACTTGATACAAATCTGGTAAGCTAAATGATTAGGATTTCCATTATGTTTGATTTTTGTAGTAAATTGCAAAGATCTTCCCAGCCTATTGTTGAAGTCAAAAGGTCTCTCTGCCGTAGAAAGCAGGGAAGAAAGTAAGAATGGACAGTGAGTGGAATGAAGAGTGATGTGAAAGCTTAAAAGTAAAAAAAGAACGTGGTGATGTTACTTAAAACCCCACTAATTGTGAGGTTCAAAAGAAAGATGTTGGTAAATTTATAAAAGGAGGATCTAAAAGAGAATACTAAAATGATACATAGGTAGGATAAAAATAAAAGAAGGTAAATAGTTCTATAAAACAGATGTGATGATGTATAATAATGGGACTACAATAATATATATATTATATAATATTATAATATATTATTATATTTTATAGTATTATATAATATATTATATTATATATATAATAATTGGAATATAGGAAGCTCTCCTTCCGATGAAAATATAAACTGATAATACTAGACAGGATAATAATTTATAATATATATAAAGTGATGTGATATATAATAATATATATATATTATATATGACTGATATTATATATATATTATGTATATAAATATATGAATATAGGATGGTGCTTTCTGTATATAAATATTGGAATGTGAGTATATAATAGTACAGTTGAGGGTTATATGAAGTGTTAGAAGTGGATACATATCATATACTTCTATGAATAATAATTATATATTATTTCTGGTCATTACAGCATATATATATATTGCTAAGTAATTGAATATAGAATATATTATGAGTGAATATAGTGAATGATATTGATATTTGGTTTGGTATGATTAGTGCTAATGAAAGGAATATATAGTATTATATTAGAGTGAGGTAATTGAATAATAGTGTGTCCTATATATGATATATAATTAATAAGCATGATTGAGAGTATGGATATTTAGATAGGATTGGTTGTTGTGAAGATTAGAGTGAGAAAGTTGAAATGAGTTGGTTAAATCTCAGATATAGAGGTGGAAATACTTAGGGTCTAAAGTTATCTAAAAACGGATATGAGGTGGTGGAGTTGAGGGATTGTGGGGTAGATTGTAGACTCTCAGATTGTGTTACAAGTATGCTTAAAATATGATTAAAAAAAAAAGGTGTGGATTGAGTTCAATAAATGAGATTGATCTTTCTTCTTATCTGAACCGTGTACGACTCGTGAGAGTTTTCTCTCTCTGGGGTTATTTGTAATGGGGGTTGCCTCGGACGGATAATTGAGAGTTGAATAAGAGAATAGTTATATATATATATAATTGAGTACGGAAATACCCAATATATATATATATGGTATAATGATAAGAGTTAATTAATTATGAGTAAATTTATATAAGGGTAATTTAAGTTTTTATAGTCTTGTTAGGAAAGATATTATATGACTGAGTATATTTTGGTATCAAAGAGTGATAACGTAATATATGTTATAGGTGATTATCGTGATAATAGGTTATAGTATTTAAACTATTTATACTATTGTATTGTGTAGTGTAATATAATATAGTAAAGCATAGCAAATTATGGCAGAATATAATATAGAATATAATAGGTTAGTGTATTATAGTATATTATAGTACAGTATAGTATTGCAAAGTATAGTGAAGTGTAATATAGTATAGTATCGTAGTGTAGTGTAGTGTGGCGCAGTATAATATAGTATAATATGGCATTGTATTTTTAGTGTAGTATAGTAAAGTATCGTGCAGTGTAATATAGTATAGTACATTGTATTATAGTTTAACATAGTGTTGTAAAGCATAGGGTAGTTCACAATAGTATACTATTGTATAGTAAAGAATTGCATAGTATGGTTTAGTATGGTGTTATAAAGTATAGCATAGTAGTGTAAATTGTAGTGTATTACAGTAAATTATATAATAAAGTAAGATGTGGTGGATTATAGTATAGTATAGTATAGTATAGTATAGTATAGTATAGTATAGTATAGTATAGTATAGTATAGTATAGTATAGTGTATTATAAAATATCAAAGTTAAAAGTACTGTTGCAAAACATAGTATAGTATAGTATAGTATAGTATAGTATAGTATAGTATAGTATAGTATAGTATAGTATAGTATAGTATAGTATAGTATAGTATAGAATAGTATAGTATAGTATAGTATAGTAAAGTATAGTATAGTATAGTATAGTATAGTATAGTATAGTATAGTATAGTATAGTATAGTATAGTATATTTGTCAATTAGTTAGGACAAGAGTTAAACAATTGTTTCTTACAGTATTTGTTTGAAGCTCTTTTGGTTTTTTCTTCATTTTAATTTTAATTATTTTAACATTCAAGATTTTAATTATTTTCATGAGAATGGCACCACAAATTACACGAACCTTCAATATATATATATATATATATATATATATATATATATATATATATATATATATATATATATATATATATATATATATATATATATATATATATATATATATATTTATATAATGGCCCCCTCTAGTGGAAAAAGGACAGAGGTCCACCAAATAATTTAAATGCTAACATACCTCAACAGATGGCGTTAGATGTGTGCAAGTCAATGGGAATTCGTAAAATAGAAATAGGAAGTGTGTTCCAGACTCTACCACTGGGGTACATGTAAGATTGAGCATAGCGGTCAAGTCTGAAGACAGAGAGTGGGATGGAGAAAGGATGAGACTGTGTAGAAAGGCGTATCACAAGGGTTCCTCTCAATGGAGAAGGTAGGCGACTTTAGAGTTCAGAAGATCAGTGTCCGTTATAATAGAGAGAGAGAGAAGAGAGAGAGAGAGAGAGAGAGAGAGAGAGAGAGAGAGAGAGAGTTCAGAAGAGCAGGGTCCGGAGAGAGAGAGAGTTCAGAAGATCAGTGCCCGTTGAGAGAGAGTTTACAAGATAGTGCCACTGAGAAATCACAAGATCAATGACCGTTGAGAGAAAAGAAAGAGAGAGAGGGGATTCAGAAGAGAGAGAGAGAGAGAGTTCAGAAGAGCAGTGTCCGTTGAGAGAGAGAGAAAGAGTTCAGAAGAGCAGGGTCCGGAGAGAGAGAGTTCAGAAGAGCAGTGTCCGTTGAGAGAGAGAGAGAGAGAGAGAGTTCAGAAGAGCAGTGACCGTTGAGAGAGTGAGGGAGAGAGTTCAGAAGAGCAGGGTCCGGAGAGAGAGTTCAGTAGAGCAGTGTCCGTTGAGAGAGAGAGAGAGTTCAGAAGAGCAGTGTCCGGAGAGAGAGAGTTCAGAAGAACAGTGTCCGTTGAGAGAGTGTTCAGAAGAGCAGTATCCATTGAGAGAGAGAGAGTTCTGAAGAGCAGTGTCCGTTGAGAGAGAGAGAGAGTTCAGAAGAGCAGGGTCCGGAGAAAGAGAGAGTTCAGAAGAGCAGTGTCCGTTGAGAGAGAGAGAGAGTTCAGAAGAGCAGGGTCCGGAGAGAGAGAAGGAAGGGGGGTATGCGATTAGACAATTCAGAGAGCAGTGTCCGTTGAAATAGAGATTTCAGAGAGCAGTGTCCATAAGAGAGTTCAGAAAAGCAGTGTAAGTTGTATTGACGCTTCAGAACACGCACAATGAAACAATTCAGAAGAGCAGTGTCCGTTGAAGAGAAAGAGAGAGAGTTCAGAAGAGCAGGGTCCGGAGAGAGAGAGTTCAGAAGAGCAGAGTCCGTTGAGAGAGAGAGTTCAGAAGAGGAGGTCCGGAGAGAGGGAGAGTTCAGAAGAGCAGTGTTCGTTGAGAGAGAGAGAGAGAGAGAGAGAGAGAGAGAGAGAGAGAGAGAGAGTTCAGAAGAGCAGTGTCCGGAGAGAGAGTTCAGAAGAGCAGTGTCCGTTGAGAGAGAGAGTTCAGAAGAGCAGTGTCCGGAGAGAGTTCAGAAAAGCAGTGTACGTTGAAAGAGAGAGTTCAGAAGAGCAGGGTCCGGAGAGAGAGAGAGAGTATCCGTTGAGAGAGAGAGAGAGAGAGAGAGAGAGAGAGAGAGAGAGAGAGAGAGATCAGAGAAGAGAAGTGGAGAGAGAGAGAGAGAGAGAGAGAGAGAGAGAGAGAGAGAGAGAGAGAGAGTTCAGAAGAGCAGTGTTCGGGGAGAGAGAGAGTTCAGAAGAGCAGTGTCCGTTGAGAGAGAGAGAGAGAGAGAGAGAGTTCAGAAGAGCAGTGTCCGGAGAGAGAGTTCAGAAGGCAGTGTCCGTTGAGAGAGAGAGAGAGTTCAGAAAAGCAGTGTCCGTTGAGAGAGAGAGAGAGTTCAGAAGAGCAGTGTCCGGAAAGAGAGAGTTCAGAAGAGCAGTGTCCGTTGAGAGAGAGAGAGAGTTCAGAAGAGCAGTGTCTGTTGAGAGAGAGAGAGAGAGAGAGAGAGGAGAGAGAGAGAGAGAGGTTCAGAAGAGCAGTGTCCGGAGAGAGAGAGTTCAGAAGAGCAGTGTCCGTTGAGAGAGAGAGAGAGAGAGTTCAGAAGAGCAGTGTCCGGAAAGAGAGAGAGTTCAGAAGAGCAGTGTCCGTTGAGAGAGAAGGAGAGAGAGAGAGAGAGAGAGAGAGAGAGAGAGAGAGAGAGAGAGAGACAGACAGACAGAAAGACAGAGAGACAGAGATCCTTATAATTAAGATCATGCGGAAAAAAAACACCAAGAATATTAAGGACAAGCGAAGACTTAAGTTATTTGCTTTCCAATACGTTTTAGTTGTGTAAAAGATTATATCTAGTTGAAAGTTGAAGGAATTGAGTTTTGAGATTTTGAAAACAACCTTGTTCGCAATGACTCAATTAGAAATTCGGGAAAGAACAGAGCTCTCTCTCTCTCTCTCTCTCTCTCTCTCTCTCTCTCTCTCTCTCTCTCTCTCTCTCTCTCTCTCTCTCTTTAGTTACTCCAAGGCTGCCCTTCTAGCACAATCTAATTGATGTTGGGAGGGACGTAGTGAAGGGTGAAGGAGAGTCAGCATAGGAGAGTCAGCATAAGAGTAGCGAAGGGTGAACTAGGGTCAGCATAGGAGTAGCGAAGGGTGGAGTAAAGTCAACATAGGTGTAACAAAGGGTGGAGTAGAGTCAGCATAGGAGTAACGAAGGGTGAACTAGGGTCAGCATAGGAGTAGGGAAGGGTGGAGTAGTGTCAGCATAGGAGTAGATAGGTGAATAAGTAAGAGAGAGAAGGTCATTAATAAAAAGTTGAAAGAGAGTTGGAGATAAGACAGAACCCTGAGGAACACCACCATTTTTAGATTTAAAGGATGAATAGTGGCCGCCTACAACAGCTGCTATTGAACGACCGGAGAGGAAATCAAAGAAACGTCACAGAGAAAAGAATAGAAATCGAAAGAGGAAAGTTTAGATATCGAAGCTTTTGTACCAGACTCTATCGAAGACTTTTGATATCTCATGTCACAGCAAAAGATAATCAGAAATTTAGAAGGGCAGATTACCAAGAATCAGAAAGAAAAGAAAGAAGAGAAAGAAGAGAAAGGAGAGAAAGGAGAGAAAGAGGAGAAAGAAGGGAAAGAAGATAACCAGTAACAAAGAAGAGAAAGAGGAGAAAGGAGAGAAAGAGGAGAAAGAAGAAAAAGAAGAGAGAAAGAAGAGAGAAAAAAGAGAAAGGAGAGAAAGAGGAGAAAGGAGAGAAAGAGGAGAAAGAAGAGAAAGATGATAACCAGTAAAGAATTTCCCACAATAGCCGTAGTGGCTATCAGAGATAATAGAAGAATTAAGGTTTGTCCAAATATCCCTGTTAAGAATTTGAAATCTTAGATAGGTCTGCAACCTTAGAAGATGTGCTGGAGTGAAAATGAATGAGAGGAGGAGAGGAGGAGAGGAGGAGAGGAGGAGAGGAGGAGAGGAGGAGTTGCCATTCTGATTAGTGACTTGTGGCACAGAGCTTTGGTCGATTTTGTTTGTGTAAGTACTAGAATACTAGTAAAGAGATAAACGGATAGTTTGAAGAGTGAGAGGAAAGCACGTTTCTAGCCTCTTTCTGGCACAGGCTAAATGAAAGAAGGTTTCTACCCTTTTTTGATGGCACAGTCTAAATGAAAGCACGTTTCTAGCCTTTTTTGGTGACAAAGGCTAAATGAAAGCACGTTTCTAGCCTCTTTCTGGCACAGGCTAAATGAAAGAAGGTTTCTACCCTTTTTTGATGGCACAGTCTAAATGAAAGCACGTTTCTAGCCTTTTTTGGTGACAAAGGCTAAATGAAAGCACGTTTCTAGCCTCTTTCTGGCACAGGCTAAATGAAAGAAGGTTTCTACCCTTTTTTGATGGCACAGTCTAAATGAAAGCACGTTTCTAGCCTTTTTTGGTGACAAAGGCTAAATGAAAGCACGTTTCTAGCCTTTTTTGGTGACAAAGGCTAAATGAAAGCACGTTTCTAGCCTCTTTCTGGCACAGGCTAAATGAAAGAAGGTTTCTACCCTTTTTTGATGGCACAGTCTAAATGAAAGCACGTTTCTAGCCTTTTTTGGTGACAAAGGCTAAATGAAAGCACGTTTCTAGTCTTTTTTGGTGACAAAGGCTAAATGAAAGCACGTTTCTAGCCTCTTTCTGGCAAAGACTAAATGAAAGGACGTTTCTAGCCTTCTTATTGACACAGGCTAAATGAAAGCATGTTTCTGGCAGGAAAGGAAAGTCAAAGTTGAAAAGCAAAGGCTGAATAGTTTACCAAAGAAGGATGCAAACTCGGAAGCCCAAGTTTTCAAAACTACAGGAGGAATAGCATCGGAACCACCATACGCCTTCTTAATGTTAACCTCAGAGGGAGCAGAAATAACATCTTTAGAAGAAACTACAATATTACGCATAAATGGTTGGAGTGGTGGAGGGGTTATGGGGTGGAGTTGTGGAGTTGTGGAGGGGTGGAGGGGTGGAGGGGTGGAGGGGTTGAAAGGGTGAAGGGGTGGAGGAGTAGGACTAGCTCCGGAACCTACTAAGGTGGAACTAGAGGCAAAACTTTGAAAGAATAGTTCAGCTTTAGCGGAAGGTAAAAAGGCAATTGTTCCGTCGGAAGATACTGAAGGAGGCAAAAAGAAAGAAACAGAGTTAAAGATGATATTCCTTCCAAAATGCCAGACGGTCAGGAAGAGAAACCATATATATATATATATATATATATATATATATATATATATTATTAGATATATATATTATTATTATTATTTTTATTATTATTATTACGTACATATATATTCTTATTATTATTGTTATTGTTATTGAACAACATATTATTATTATTATTATTATTATTATTATTATTATTATTATTGAAGATATATTATATTATTATTATTATTATTATTATTATTATTATTATTATTATTATTATTATTATATATTATTATATTATTATTATTATTAAATGTTATTGTTATTATTATTATTACATATTCTTACCCTGTATTTTTATTATTAGTATTAGTATTATTACATTAGTTATGATTTATTATTATTATTATTATTATTATTATATTAGTTATATTATTATTATTATTATTATTATTATTATTATATTATTATTATTATTATTATTACATATTAGTATGATATTATTGATATATTATATATTATTGATACATTAATATTGAGCATAATCCATGGCATATATATATATATTACATATACATATATATTATTATATATTATATTATTATATACATATATATATATATATATATATATATATATATTATATATATATATTTTTCAAAAAAACATATTGTAATATGTTATATAAAAGAAATACACACACATACACACATATACAATAATAATAATAATAATAATAATAATAATAATAATAACACACAATAATAATAATAATAATAATAATAATAATAATAATACACACACACACACACAATAATAATAATAATAATAATAATAACAATAATAATACACACTTATTATTTTTATAATTATCTGAATATTATTACTAGTAGTAGTAATGGATATTTTTTTAAAATTAAGAAATAAATTAAATAAAAATATCAGGTAAAAATTTAACCCAAACTTTCCAAGAAAAAAATCTTTATATATATATATATATATATATATATATATAAAGAATATATATATATATATATATATATATATATATTATATATATATATATATATATGTTATATATATATATATATATATATATATATATATATATATATATATATATATATATATATATTTATATATATATATATATATATATATATATATATATATATATATAT
>JABUQX010110468.1:2500-17229 GCA_015478945.1 Trachelipus rathkii | reverse complement strand
ATGTATGGTCGCAGAATTCCTAGTGATTTAGTTAACTCGATGTGTTTCATATAAGGTTTTATTAAAAAATTCCACTTTGTTTAATGGGCCTATATTAAATACAAAAATGAAAGATTAAAAGTCACTGTTCCAAATCCCTTATATAATCAATAATAAGATTTTTAATATTTATAGATATTCAAACTTTTTCTTTTTGTACCCTTATTTAAATTAGATAGGTTTTCTTCTTTGAATAAACTATTTAAGATAAAAGCAACTATGTAAGAAAATAATTCACCAATTTAAAACTTAAAGTACATGAGAAAAAATCCACTTTGTTTTTCCAATTGTCGACCCAAATGCATATGCTTAATATGAAGAAAGCTGTAAAGTGTTATTAGGCAATATCAACAAGTAAATTTTTCAGAAAACATATTCAATATTTAATAAAAACCGCAAAAAATAATTAAAGAAAAACAAATTTTAGTCCCCACAACTTTAATCTTTTTCTGTCATAAAAAACAATATAATTAGAATAAAGAGTAAATTTGCAAACTTAGATGCTGATTTTAATCAAAAAAATCCAATTTTGCTGCATAAAAATCACTCTTTAACGGACATAATAATTAAAGAATTACATGTAAAAATGATACATGCAGGTGTATATAAACTTCTAGCTATAATAAGAAAGGAGTTTTATATTCCAACAGCAATTCAGTAGTTAAGAAAAATATAAAAAAACTGCAATAAAATGTAATTAAATATATGGCAGAACCATAAAAATTATTCAAACAGATTACAAAGATTTGATTAGGATAAAATCCATCTCCCAAATTCCATTTAGAGGAATATTTGATGTAAATTTATTGGAAATTAAAGGGGGAAAATACCCAAATTTTATTCAACGTATTTCCCGTCTTTTATTAAACCATGACCGAACCCCCTTCACATAAATAATGAAAAATTTGACGATATTTTAGCGATTTTCTTACATAATTGTCATTGTTAGTATAACTTAAATTAATTCCAAAAACAAGCTTTTTTATTTATTATGATCAGGGAAGTAGTTTAATAAGCTCAGTGCAAATTTTAAAGACTTTCTTGATGATGTAGATGTTAAAAATATTTAACTCTCCATAATATAAAGATTTTAGAGTTTAGTAAAGCTAGTTTTCTAGGAGGTTTAGTTGAATCTTTAGTCAAACAGGTGAAAAATATAATATATAATAAATAAAAAATAAAATATAGGAAAAAATATATTAGAGCAGGATGAGTTTTCTTTATTAGTTAGGGAAACAAATATGCTTATAAATAAAAGGCCAGTACCATTTAAGTCAATATTAAGAAACCCTGAGGTGGATCCAAATATCCCATTTGCAATAACACCGGATATATTGCTGAAAGGATATTGAGGTTCCCGCTTGGTTGTTTTCTTTCATTTATTTCCATGATGGTGTAGATTCATTCAATTGTTGCCTGATTGGTCTCCTTGTGAACCTGATCAGGATCAGTTATATTTGACTTTTCAAAAATACAGAAAAGTTGAATCTAATTTGAATGATTTGTACTATGATGAATTCTTAGTAAACTTACAATATCTTGCCACTAATCAGCAAGACAAATATAAAAATAAAAAACATACTTCACTGGGAATCAGAGATATTATAGCTGTAAAAGAAAAATTTACTAAACCATACTTTTACAGCATGGGAACAGTACAAGATGTAAAAAAATAATAGCTTAGGAGAAGCTGTTTCTGTAAAAATTTTAAAAAAAATCAAATCAAGGAAATCTCAACCCGACACATTTGGATATACAGCTGTTATGATAAAAAATAATACCAATTTTCATGAAAATCTGATAGAAACAGTTTCCACCACTAACAATGATAAGAACAGTGATGCTGACAGTAGAGTAAAAAGGAAAGCTGCAGTTCAGTGAAGATAGCTTCATAAAAAGCTCATAAATCAAGGGCAACTTTAGTATCTCCAACAGTGGGTATCAAATGGGTATCTGTGTCCTTCTGTAATAGAGACATTGATATGCATTTGAATAAACAATATAAATTGAATTTGATATCAGGTTTGCTTTGGCATTGCTTTTTCAAGTGGTGTCTGGTCCTTCTGTAATACAGACAGTTGATATGCCATTTGAAATAACAATGTAAAGTAAATTTGTTATCAAATTTACTTTGCATACTTTTCAAAATTAAATTCATTTAGAATTTAATTTTGGCCTCCTCCCAGTGTAAAAAAAATATATATATAATCAACAGGACAAGAGAAATGAGTGTCAAGAAATTGGGAAAAAATTCAAAACCAAGGAAAGAAATTGTATAATGTATATTATGTACCTTATACAATGTATATTTTTATTATATATATATATATATTATATATATATATATATATATATATATATATATATATATATATATATATATATATATATATATATATATATATATATATATATATATATATATATTTTTTTTTTTTTTTTTTATTCAAGTGGCCATATTGAAGTGTAAAATTTGATTTTTGAATCCCTTTTTTTTTAATAAAAATAAATTTTTTTAATAAAAAAAATAAATTTAACTAAAATACACCATGAGCTTGGCTTGAATGCACCCTAAATGTATTTGGAATTTGACATGACGTCAAAGGTCCATTGTTATGACTTTTGGATTTTTTGAAGACTGGCAAAAGCCCCAGCCCTACTCTCTTGCAACATTTGAGCAATGGGAAAAAGGTGCAGACCTAAAATACATATCTCTGGAGCTAGAACTATGTTTCTAGTTCTGCCACAACTGGCATATAAACAAATACATTGATAAATATAAAAATTTAAAAATAAAATTATTATTATTATTGTTATTATTATTATTATTATTATTATTATTATTATTATTATTATTATTATGTGAGGATATCCTTTCAAGAGGAAGCTTTATCACTGAATGCCATAGCTAATGAAAAAACAGTAGGATTAGCAGAAGATAAAGATGAAGCAGCTTCATCTATATGTCCGTCAGGGTCTCCAGCAGTAATGAGTAGCAGTCGCAAGAGGAGACTCCTTCGTTAACAAGAGAAGTGATGACGATGCTCAAAACACATATGAAGAAAAATAGAGGATTAAACTATGCAGCAGAACCAACGCTTAGAGTTTTCAGCTAGGCGGACCAAGAAGTAACTTGGAACCTCGAAATATAGATTGGACCGAAGCCACTCCTAGCGGCTATGACGCCGTAATACCCTGAGTAGACCTTCGTGTTGCTTCGTGTGAGGCAATTGGACAGCGAAAAAAGTCATCTTATTAAGTCCCTCGGATGGTTGTATTGCAAGGAGAGGATTATTACCTTGCTGCCGCTTTCGGTTTTAAGGCTATTATCATGGCTGTTGGCCTGACTATGCATACATATGAAATGGATTATTTTATTACCTAACAACTTGCAGCCAATATGTTTATATCAACCCCCTGGCCTATGGATATGTTAGGGGATTCTTTGGTGGGCATTGAACTGAAAACCACATTCAAAAGTGGACGACAGGTTTACTAGAAAGTTTAACAAAGGGCTGAACTCGTCTTGCACACTTTATCACCTATTGAATATCCAATGACATTCCAATTTATAAGGCCACGTTCTTGGTTGTCCCCTTTCGTTGAGAGCCACGTGGAATAGTTTACAGAACTATACCCAACATGTACCATGTTATTTACCTACAACAAACGTTTATAGAGCTTAAGTTACGCTTTAGCCCTTAAATGAAAAGGATTAAGAGCACGCCTAAATTCTTAATGCTTCATCTAAATTTGTCAAATAATTACCCAAACCGTCATTTTTCTTATTCTAACGTATATTTTAGAGACCCTATAAAATCGAAATTCAAGTACGCAAAGTTAATTTTATGATTTTACTCCTTGATCTTTAAATTTGTCATTCTCAGGTTTTTCTTCTAACAATCAGTATGATCATTTATTTAACTTTGACAAATCGCAGTCTGTCACTAACCTCTCTAATGATACTAATTACAAGCCCCATCCGTACTTCAAAGGTCCCCACGATAATTCCCTTATCTTTTCAAGATCTCACAAAAAGGTCGATTAATTTAATAGCACTCCTATCTTAAATTATTATCGTAACGATCGTAAAAATCAATCTCTAGGCTTTGACAATTAATTTTTAATTTTTTTTTTTGGGGGGGGGGGAGCGGAGATTTTTCATGAACTGAACGTGATAAGTTGATTTAGTATGTCCCATATACCTTAAAGAAAATTTTGAGGCCATTATTGAGAGAGGAAGAGAAAAATGTTGGAGTATAGAAAATAAAAAGCGATAATTGTAACAAATTATATATATATATATATTGATGAAACAATGGTTTTCAAGGCGTAAATTAGTGCTGGCCGAGCACTGGAATTTTCCGCACCGCACATCACCAAAAGTCATTTTTGTCTTACCGTAACGCACCGCACCGCACCAAAATATGGGCAAAACACACCGCATCTGGTGCGTCGGCCAACCCTAACGTAAATACTAACATTCATATAGTCTTCGAACTGATTATCAAAATTCAGCATCCTTAATCACAGGAAGTCATAAAATCATTTCATAAATATAAATGTCATTAATTACTCCTATTAGAGATAAAATCCGAGGAAATTGATAGTCATTCATAATAAATAATATAAATATAAATAAGGGCATTTCTTATAGATTATGTAACTAATAACATACTAAAAGATACTAAAATAAAATGTCGTTTAAAAAAGCACTTTTGGATATTTTCAATGAATCTGACGTAGAGACGGTTTTGGAGCTAAATCAGTTAAAAAATTTCCTATTCACAACATTTTTTACTATATTTATATTTTTTACTATATATTTTTCTATATTTGCTTAAAAAAAATGATCAAGATTGTCACATCCACTAATTTTTTTATTTATTTCATGATAACCTGCTTCATTTTTTATTGCTTATTTTTGTTATATTATTATAAGTATATATATTATTATACTATATATATTATATAAATGTATATATTATATATAATATATAGTAATATATATATAATATATATATATATATATAAATATATATATAGTATTATATATATATATATATACTTTTGTTAATATTAAGAAAACGTCCGTAAATCATTTCATAAAAATTGTTTTTACCAATTTTTAAAAAAAAAAAAAGGGATTTTAAAAAAAGGATTTAAAAGATGTTTAAAATGCGAGGTACAATATTCGAGTTGATATTTGCATATGATGAGGATGTCAGCAATACTTTCGCCGCTTAGAATTTTAAGCCGAGTTATAGTTTATTTTTTCGTTTAAATTTTTAATTTTTAGTTTATTATTATTTAATGTTAGATATGCTATATGGTTTTGTACTTTTGTGTTCCTTTTTAATTAATATTTTATTTAATAAAGTATTTTTAGGTTTTAATACGAATTCTCCCACATTAGTTTGTATGTGTTTGATAACTGATTAGTGCTTGATCGTACATACTCATTTACTTTATTATTTATTTATATTTATTCTTTGTGTACGAGAGCTTGAGTGTGCTGGTTTGTGTGAGCGGCTGATTGAATGACTGGTCAGAGTAGATATGGGGGTTTTCGCAAGAGGGGTTTTTCTATTGACTTTGCCAACATGCGTGGCCTTCGTGCTTATCAAGAATTCGAGCTATGAAGAATCGTCTTTATAAAACAACCGAACGTTCTTCTTTGGAGTACTTCAGTTTTCTCACTATTCTTTCAAATATAGTTAGCGCTATAAATTCCCAGCCTCTTTAGATATACATAGTATGCCAACCGCGTCATTTCGTTAACGCCTAACGTTTTTTTAAACCTCATTCTAAAACTAACCTAACCAAGTAGTTCCAGGAACAGATTCTGACAGTCGGTTCTCGAATTCTTCCTCATCAGCAGAACTGGTTTGATCTTCCAAGCACAAATCAGAGAAATTAAAGAAATTACGCACCCGTTGGTATGGCGTGTATCTTATAGGTTTCAGGAAAACCAGTCTAGACCTTTACCAGGCAAAATGGGAAAATAATATAATGATCAATGACGTGATGCTTATAAAAAGCCCAGTCAAATTGGATATCGTCAAACTTCTGTATGGGGATTGGGGACGACAATAAAGAGAGTCAGATATTTATAAGAATGCCTGGAGACAAAAATTGTACTCTATTAAACATCTCTACCAGCTGGAGTTATCTTTGACCCACAGTGTGTCCAGCACAACTTCAACTCCTCCAACCAATGTCTCAGTTGATCCTTTAGGGAACATTCAGTCTGTTCCCATGTCTGACCCAAATACAACAAAATGTCCTAGTCCTATTCCCATGCGGCAGCAAGAGCATTTTTAAGATGCCGTTTCCTCGGACGATTCGGAGCAAGATTTCCTTTGCTGCACAACCCTAATGATGTCCTGGCGATTCAACCTTGAATAGAAGAGTAATTAAGCGAAATGTCCTATAGAGTATACCTAACGATCTACTTATGGAATATACCTAGATCAAGATCTAGCCACCACGTTAAAAAAAAAAATTACATTTTCTTAAGTTTAATTTTTATACAGAGACACATTTGGTCTTAAACTTTGACGTTGCCAGATTTCTCTTTATTATATTTAGGATACAGATTCGGAGTTACGGATTTTATTATAAAAAAAATTTAAACTAGTTTATGATTTCAACTTTAAGATTGACGCGTTTGATTTAGAATATGTAATATCTGATAAGATCAATTTGTTTGCTTTTTTAATGTACTACAAGTTAATTTTAGTCTCAAAAGTGTATTTGTGATACAGAATGTACTATATTTGTGTAAGTATTAGTCCTAAAACACCTGTGTATTGGTACAATTT
The DNA here is from genome assembly GCA_015478945.1 of Trachelipus rathkii. Taxonomy (NCBI): domain Eukaryota; kingdom Metazoa; phylum Arthropoda; class Malacostraca; order Isopoda; family Trachelipodidae; genus Trachelipus; species Trachelipus rathkii. Next base: position 10,366 of record JABUQX010110468.1, on the reverse strand, counting down.
TTGAGGTCGTCTGCATTGAAGAAGTTTTATTTATAAATAATAGCTAAAAAATTGTGGAGTTAGAAGAAAGTGTATTTGGTAAGAGAAAATATCATAAAGGTAAATTTGTAGATGGAACCTGGGTACTAGGTAGTGTCGAAAGGTGCAGTAAAAAATGGTTTCCTGTGTTCATTGCTAATAGAAGCAGCGCAACTCTTACAACCATTACTGAAAATCATGTTGAAAAAGGTTGTTATATACAGATTGCTGGAAAGGATATAAAGATCTAGATAAACTGAATTACCATCATCTTACCATTAAATCAATTCTTTACACTTTTAAAGACCCTCAACTGGTTCCATACGAATCGATAGAGGCACTTGACACAGGTAATATAATTATTAGTGTTATTAACTGTTGAAAAACATTCGATTTTTTTTCCAAGCTTGCAAAATCTAAAATTTAACCTTGGCATTCTCCTTTTTGCTAAAGAAAATATTTTTTTATAAAAAAACTTGAAAAATGGTATATATAAATATATACTTATATATATATATATATATATTATATATATATATATATAATAATATATATATATATAATATTATATATATATATATATATATAGTATAACATTTTATAAGTACCATAAAAAAAATATATTTTCTTTGGCATAAAAGAACAGTAAGAAAGGTCAAATATTAAATTATTTGGCAAACAACGGAAAAAATTGATGTGTCACAATTTGAACATTGAAGACTTCAAATGATAGATCAAAAATATATAATAATATATATAATATATATATTATATAGTATATATATAATATATATATATATATATATATAATATATATATATATATAAACCTTTATTTTTTATTTGACGAAATCCCTCTTTCAATTTTTTTTTAATCAATTTTATTATAATTGATAATCTACGTTTTTCTCTCGCAATTCACAACATAATTCCCGAAACATCGTTTTATTATTATTTAAAGATTAAAATTTCTATTTTTTAAAATATTTTTTTATATTAGATTCGTTATTCCCCAAACTCTGACTTTCTCCCCCGAAGCAAGTCTAAATGTTAGAGGTGAAAACGGAATTTTTTTTTTTTTTTTTATCTTCAATTCCAAATTTTTTCATTCTCTTTAATCTTAAATTCCATATTTTTTCATTCTCTTACTGTTTTACGTTTGTGTATTATTCATTAAAAAAGATTAAAATTGCATTCTTTTTTAAACTAAAATATACATTGAACAAAATTAAGAATTCATCGAAAACCAAATTCGGTGGCAAAATAATTTTATTTCGAACAAATTAAATTTAACATTCGCGGCGAGAGAGATTTTGAGAGTGAAGTAACTTTTCTGCATTTTACTGTTCTTTTTCAAACATAAAATTTAAGGGTGATAAAAATAAACATTCTGAAATTGTAAACTTTTATTAGGCTATTTAAAAGATTATGAGATGTATTTTTATATATTTATTATATATTTTTTACTAACGACCAACTCCCCACTAACTTTCTAAAAGATGTATTAAATAACAATTGTAATAATAACTTGTATCATTAAAACTATGGTCGTTTCAATATAATTAATATATAAAAATAATTAGTGACTTATTATATAAATAATTATAATTTATCGACATCAGTTAATATCATCAGTATAATAGTAGTTATAATTTAAGTATTTATTACATTACTGCAACATTATACGATAGACTAAAGCCATTATTAATTTGGTTTTAAACATGTCAAACACAAGCAGTCTCCATTATCAATTTGCCTATTAAAAACCTCATTACAGTTTTGACGTATGTAGACATATATATTGATGATCAAACATACACATGCGTGTGCATATAATATACAAAACTATATATGAATATATATATTAATATACTATAATATATTATATATACTATTATATAATATATATATATTATATATATATGATGCAAACAACCACATGCTTGTGCAAAAAATATACAAAACTAAAGATGATGTCGCCTTTCATATGCAAAGGAATGGAAACTTTGAAGGGAGATAAAAACATACAAAAAAAGGCTCCTGTTGCCGAAGAGAAAGCAGCTCCGCTTTGTGAAGTTGCTTGTCGAAATTCGAATAGATATTTCAAAGAAAATCGGCGAAATAATCGGGAGAATGACGTATTCAAACGCAAAGATGAAATGAAAAAAATCGGAAAACTTTTAAATTTAATTTTTTTTTAAAATGAAAAGTTTATATACACTATTCAGCTTACTTTCATACATTTTATAATTAATAGAGGAATATATTATACATATATATATATATATATATATAATATATAAATTATATATATATACATATATATTATTTATATAATATATATATATATATAATATATATATTATAATACAGCTTTAACACACACACACACATATATATATATATATATATAATTATTTATATATATATATATATATATATATATATATATATATATATATATATTATAATATTTATTATATATATATAATCAGCTTTAACACACAAATATATATATATATAGATATATATATATATATATATATATATATATATTATATTAAATATATATATATATATATATATTATATATATATATTCAAAATTAAATATATATATTTCTTAATTATATATATATATATATATAGTTATTATATATATATGTAAAGGTACTTTCCGCATTTTGGCACTACTCTTATTTGACCCAATCAGTCTATCTTTCTTTGTAAGTTTTTATATATATATATTATATATATATATATATATATATATATATATATATATATATATATATAATATATATATATATGATAATTAAGTAATATATATATATATTTTTTATTTAATCTAAAAATCTCAAATGTAATCTTGTAACTATGGTCAATTATTCGTCAATGCACAAATGTATCTCGAAATCGTCAATTATTAAAGATTAAATTTAGAACAATAAGAAATAAATATATTTTTTTTAGTTCGCTGTTCCCCCCATCCTCCCAACTCCGGACTTTCTCCGAAGAAAGCAAGGTTCTAAATGTTGCTCTTTTTTATTTTTTATAATCTTAAAATTTCAAAGTTTCTTTACCTCTTCTTTTTTTGTCCAATCCTGCCATAACGAGATTAACATTCTACACGTTGTTTGAGCTAATATATTATATTACTACTAAATATTATTATTATCATAATATATATATATATATATATATATATATATATATATATATAATATATATATATATATATTATATATATATATATATATATATATTTATATATATATATATATATATATATATATATTATAATATAATAGACCAAAATATATACATTGAACAAAATTAAGAATTCATCGAAAACCAAATTCGGTGGCAAAATAATTTTATTTCGAACAAATTAAATTTAACATTCGCGGCGAGAGAGATTTTGAGAGTGAAGTAACTTTTCTGCATTTTACTGTTCTTTTTCAAACATAAAATTTAAGGGTGATAAAAATAAACATTCTGAAATTGTAAACTTTTATTAGGCTATTTAAAAGATTATGAGATGTATTTTTATATATTTATTATATATTTTTTACTAACGACCGACGCCCCACTAACTTTCTAAAAGATGTATTAAATAACGATTGTAATAATAACGTATCATTAAAACTTTGGTCCTTTCAATATAATTAATATATAAAAATAATTAGTGAGTTATTATATAAATAATTATAATTTATCGACATCTGTTAATATCATTAGTATAATAGTAATTATAATCTAAGTATTTATTACATTACTGTAACATTATACGATAGACTAAAGCCATTATTAATTTGGTTTTTAAACATGTAAAGACGCAAAGTAGTTTCCTTTATCATTTGACATATAAAAACCATCATTATAGCTGTGAACGTATAGGTATATATATTGATGATCAAACATACACATGCGTTTGCAAAAATATATACAAAAACTAAAGTTTGACTTGCCTTTCTATTCAAAGGAATGGGAAACTTTGAAGGGAGAAAAGCGATACATAAAGGATTCCTGTTTCTGTAGAAAGCCAATTTTGCATTGTGAATTTGTTTCTTTGAACATTTTAATGGAATGGAAGAATAAATGTTTTAAAGGAAATCAGAAAAATTTGATCGGGAGGAATGACGCATTCAGACGGTAAAGATGAAATGGCCCAAATTCTAATACTTTTAAATTAAATTTATACATGAGTTTATATATCTATTTCAGCTTGATTTCAGTATATTTTCAAATTTATAGGGAATAATATATATATTATATAATATAATATATATATATATATATATATATATATATATATATATATATATATACATATAATATATATATAACCTATACAACAAGTATTTAGAAATATGGTATGATTGAAGCATTGGAAATTACCCGTATCTTACCATCTGGTCCTCTTACAGTCAGCTCATCAACAAACCATTTATCACCAGGCTTAGAACGACTCATACAAAATCATTAGCATATTGTCCCATCAGTTACAAACCTAGCTTTAGGCAAACTTTTTTTCAAACAGAACAGGAAACTTTTACACGTATCTTTCCTTTACCTAATTAAAAATAGCCAAAATTCAGGAATTTAGAATTCCTATGATTGTACTTTGTCCCCCCACTCATTTGTCTTTTCATATTGAACTTTTCACTCCAAGCCACAATAACACTGCCTCAGTTTATGAAAGTAAACATTATGATTTGAAGTTCAATAAGTAAGAGGAAGCTTCAAACATGGCAGGAAATGATATATTCCCTAAACAAATGTTATTCCTTAATAGAACAAAACTGTGTTCTCAAAAAAAAATCACTCAATAGTTAGACGAACTTCAACATGGCAGGAATGATATATTCCCTATAACAAATGTATTTCTTAATAGAACAATGTGTTCTCAAAAAAATTCAACCATCACTTTCCTAACAACAAGTAAGGATTATCCTATTAAACCTCCAAACATCATACAAACAATCTTTATCACTCCATTCATAGGAATCACAAAAACTTGCACTCATTGCATTCGGAATATTATTGGACTTTCATCAGCAAATTTTCAAATGTCGATCCGCTCCTCCAATCTTTCAATTTGAACGACTCCATCTGCGCAAACACACTCCAAATTGCCCCACATGTTATAGGGATAACTTTAAACAAAGCCTCCGAAGTTTTTAAACTTCTGCCATAAAATATAAAATTAAGTAAAAAATAAAAATGGCCCTCAAGATATTGTATAAAAGAACTATAAGTTCAATATATTTTTTACACTGTTATAAGTTAAATATACAAACTATATATTCTAGTTCGTAAAGAGTACGGTGCTAATATAAAGCAAAATACTATATACACCTTGTTACGCCACCTTCCACATTTCCCATATTACAGGAATATAAAACACCGCCCTTATTAACCACAAGCACTTTTCTAAAAGTATCCAAAAACATATGCAATAAACTTGTCACTACCTCCAGTAAAATTCCACTTGAATCATATTTAAAAATATTAGGTGAAAGTAAACTACCTACAAAAACTTACCCCATAATTGATTTTCCTAAGCATAGAAAGCCTTCCAGAAACCGCACCCACACAAATCTTCCAGTAAGGTTTAAGTTCCGATACCATCAAAAATCCTCAAACAAAAATAAACAAAAAATTCTCTAGCTGTCTACGTGCCATTACTGGTCCTAAAATAGTTCCAAATGTTACTTTTACATGTGACTGAAAAGCCCAACTTCATGGCTGCAAAATTTCCTGAAGAGAAACTAGTAACGCTTAAAAAAGATGAAGGGAAGAGGAGCTTTTAAAATGAATTCCATAATCTGTAAAGTCTTAAAAAAATTTGTTGGGTGGAGATTTTCAACAGGCTAGGGTAAATTTTGTGAAAATGAAAAGTTGCATCAAAATTTCGTTTTGTTAAATAAGGTCCACTACTTGTGCAGTCTATAGCTTACCATAGATTTAGGCCTAGGACCTCAAAATATCAGAATGCAATAAATTTGAAATTTAACAGTGAAAATAACTCTTCAAACCAAAACCACTCGGTTTTGCGCAAATACTACAGATATATATTCATATATATATATAATATATATTATATATAATATATATAATATATATATATATATATACTATATATTATATATATATATATATAATAATCTAAATACACAAAAAATACTCTAACTATAAAGATATATGTTGCTTTCACATTTATTCATTGACAGTTACTGTGATCGGCATTGTCATAGATTGAGGCATAGCTTGGATTACTTAAATTTAAAGATTAAAATATCGTCTGTGCTTAGGGAAATTTAGGGCAGTTACTAGTTGCACACGGCCAATCTCTCCAGTGTGTTAGGTCCTTAAACGTGGTCAAAACTTGAGTTCTTCCATGAAAAGTTCTGATTTGACTTTATCGCTCATTAAGTAATAAACGAATGAAATAAATGAAATAAAGAATAGCTACAAATTTGTTACAATAAACAAAAACAAGATGGCTGCGTTCGTGAAATAAATTAGACTGAAAAATTGGGAAGTACGGAAAACCGCTTTTTCTGTCAATATGTTTCATCGAATGTCATGTGGATCAAAGCTTTGCTTCCACCTTGTTGTCATGCAGATGTACTTCTACTCATGTAAGTAAAATCACTTAAAAAAGCCCTGACACATGATGAAAAAGTAAAGGAGACAATAATGTTTCGGTCATGTATTGTCTCGAAATGTTTGCCAAAGCCAAGTGTGCCCATCTTTAAACTGAAGGACAATTTTTTACGTCCAATATGCTTTCCATTGTTCCATATGCAAAAAACAATTGACATAATTAATAATCTTTGTAAGCTTTGGGTTTAAATATAGCGTTGAAATTCCACTTCTTATATTGTCACTTATAATTAAAATAATTGGTAAGTACTGCTGAAAATTTTGCTTCAACATCTCCACATTCCTTAAAAATATTAAAATTTTATTTTTTATTAACTTATCTTTGGATATTTTAATAAAAGCTGAAAATTTTTTGGGAAAGAAGAATTTGATATCGTAGTCTTCAGGTATTCATGAATGCAAATATAAATGAGAAGGACCAATTTAACAGTATTTTCTTAAATTCACTCTTGTCTCTTCATTTTTCAGGTTCTTCTCTGGTCTTTTCAATTTTTTTTCTACTATCATATATATATATATAATATATATATATATATATATATATATATATATTATTATATTATATATATATATATATATATATATATATATATATATATATATATATTATATATATATATATATATATATATATATATATATATATATTATATATATATATATATTATATATATTATATATATATATATATATATATATAGTATATATATATATATATATAATATATATATATATATTATATTATATATAGTATTATTATTTATACCTACTATATATATATACTTATATATAATATATATATATATATATATTAATAAAGTAATTCCGATTTTACCTTTGTCTTAATTGACGAAATCCCTTTTTATAATTATCTTTTTCATTTAAATCCTATTATAAAATTTTGGAAATTGAACGTGTTTTTTCTTTATATTCGTAATTTAGAAAAAAAAATCCGAGACGAGCGTGTCTATTATTCAAAGGATTAAAATTCTATTTTTTTTTTAAAATATATTTCTAGTATATGATATTACCAAACTCTGACTTTCTCCCCCGAAGCAAGTCTAAATGTTATAGGTAAAGTTTGAAAGTTTTTATTATTATTATTTTATTATATATTATTATTATTAATTGATTATGTGAGTGTGATGAGTTAGTTAAGTGTGTATTCATTATATATT
>JABUQX010110467.1:0-24719 GCA_015478945.1 Trachelipus rathkii | reverse complement strand
ACGAGAGTACAAACGTACATATTAACTTTTTCAAGCAATATCTTTAGCATATAATGTTAAATTTTACATTAATTTATTATTTAATCAAAGATTTATCATATCTAATAACTTGTTAATGAATAAGAATTAAATGACAACCACACACACACACACACACAACACAAACACACACACATACACACATACACACACATAGGAATATATGCTAACGTAAAAGTTTTTTCACCCATTAATAAGTAACTAGCATCACCTGAACTAAGGATATAATGTAAAACGACAAACCTAACATAACCTTAAGCACGAATAAACTGTTAACATTAACAAAGTCCTCATGACAATAGTAAAGAAACATACATGATACAAACAAAGTAACTTTCGACTTTTTCATGCATGTCTTTTACATATCATGTTATTTTCATTAACATTGTAAATTTTCGATGATTTATCAGATCTATCAAATATTGTCAATTTTACAAACACACATACACACCAACACACACACACCAACACACACGCATACACACACACCCACACACGCTCACGCACACACAAACACAACAAGAATATATGCTAGTAACAAAGTTTTCCAACATTAATAAAGCAAACATCGCATCATCTGAACTAAGAATAATGTAACAAGACAATCTAAGCATACCTTAAGCACGAATAAACAGCTAACATAACAAAGTTCCATATTTGCAGCAGTAAAGTAAGTAAAATAGCATAAAACGTTACCTATTCACACTTTGTTATACATATCTTTAACATATCATGTTTGATTTTACATTAATAGTAATTTAAACAAAGAATTTAACGTATCCTAGATAACTATTGTAATGAACTAAAATAATACACACACGACTACACACATACACGAATATGCTACGTGCAATGTTTTTTCATTATAAAGCCAACATGCACACTGAACTATGAATTAATATACAACGACAAATTAACATATTAAGCATGAAATAACTGCTAAATTAAAAAGTTTCCATACTTAACAGAGTAAAGTAACTTAATAGCATACAAAACGTACCTAATTAATTTTTTTCAAGCATATCTCTAACATAATCAATCGCATTTTACATTAAATCGTAAATATTAGCAAAAATTTATCATAACCTGTCTAATATCATACTGACAACGATAATATGCTAACGGAACAAAGTTTTTCACATTAACAAAGTAATATTTAACAAAAATTTCTCATAACCTTACCTAACTAACTATCATAAGTCCCAACGAATAATTGCAGTAGTGATTGGTATTTATAAAAATTGAGCAATAGTATCACTAAATATTTCGGAGTAATACTGAAAATTTTTTAGCTTTACAACCCTATTTCAGGCCACGGCCCCCTTTAGAAATATCAAATCTTAAAACTGGTAGATTTAGCCAACTAGCGTATGATACAGAGGCGGATTTGGTAGCACTTTTAAGCGCTGTACAGCACCTAGAGAGGTATGCATGAGACATCTCGGGGTACACCCGATGGAGGGGGGTGGTAAGTTCTCTTACATCTGCTCTTTTGATGCTTTTTCTATTTGCGACTGCTCTTCTCATCTTTCTTGGATGCAAAGTATGTTTCTATCATCTTCCCCAGCACCATACGATGGTCTGCATCTCAGACACGGATGGTACATCTCTTTTACATTCTAAACATGTCTTTTTATTGTCATTATCAGGTCTTCATGGATTTCTCCACATAGTCATCTCCTTTCTACTGCCTCCATCTATACATGTTCACTTATTGACTTTCTTTATTGTTTATATCACTTGTTAAACACGTCATACCTATTCTCAAGCACATATGCTCTCACTCTCTCTCATGTCTATTTCTTTCGCCAAGCTGAAGGCTCGTATGACACTCTCCACCCCTCTTCTCTGTGTTCCAACATGTTCATTCAAGTCTCCCATTATCACTATTCTTTCCGCATATGGCGACCTATTTTTAATTTCCTGCAGTTTCCGATAAAACTCTTCCTTCTTAGCTTCAGTTCTTCCCTGTTGCGGTGCATATACTTTATATACATGATATCTCTTCATTTTGATCGAAAACATCATCATTCTTTCATCCCATAGTCCACACTTTCCTCTCTCTGCGCCATTTTCTTCGTCAAAATTATTCCTACTGCCATGGTCTGTGCAACTCCCACCACTGTACAATCAAATTGATAGTTGTCTTATGTATTGTTTTGCTACCAATTCCCATGAGTCTGGTCCTCACAGACTCCAAAATTCAACTTCCTTTCCAGCCAATCAGCTTCCACATCTCTTCCTTACCCTAAGGTTAAACATTAGGGTAGCCACTCTAAGGCTCTCGGAAGGATTTCCATTTTCAGGTCCTCTATCGCGCGGTCGTCCCAGTCTAATCAGTCCGTGGTTCCGAGGCAAAACAGGAGTTTCTTGAGCATTTTCACTTCGCCAGCGGCTTGCTAGGCCTTTCCTGTTGCAGTTTTGGTCCACGGCTCCTTATTTTTATATTTCGGAGCTACCCTCCTTAGAGGGTCCTCCCCAATCCGCCACCTGGGGGACGCACCTGGTAGGGGCTAACTCCTCCCCAGGTCTAATAATATATAATATATATATCGAAATATATGGAAATTAATATATATATATATTTATATATATATATATATATATATATTATATATATATATATATATTATATATATATATATATATATATTCGATGGATTGAATATAAATTTGAATTTATTGCTAATAGAAAATGTTAGAAGAAGAAGTAATTTTGACATTTTTATTCTAACTCACAGAATATTGACAATCAAAATTTTTTATTATTTTCCTTACTAAGCCCAAGCATAATTAATTATTCACCCCGAAATATAATGTATATATATATATATATACTATATTATTATATATATAATATATCTATACTATATATATTATATATATACTATATATATATATTTAAATATATATATATATATATATATAATATTATATTATATATATAATTATATAGTATAATATATATATATATTATATATAGTATATATATATAATATATAATATAATATATTAATATATTATATATATTATATATATATATATATTTATATATATATTAATATATATTTATATAATAATATATATATATATATATTATCTAGTATATATATTATATATAATATAATATACTATATATATATAATATACGATAATTCTATATATATATATATATATATTATATTATGTAATATATTATATATATAATATAATATATATTAATATATATATATATATATATATATTATATATATATATATACTAATTATATATATATATATAAAATTTAAAATATATTAAATTTTTATAAATATATTTTAATATATATATTTTATATATTATATATATATATATATTTATATATATATATTTATATAATATATATATATAATATGTATATATAATAATATATATATAATATATATATATATAATTATATATATATATATATATATATATATATATATATATTATATTATATATATATATATATTATATATTATATAGTAATATATATATATATATTACCGTATATTGTTATATATAATATATATATATATATATATATATATATATATATATATATATATATATATATAAATTATATATATATATATATAAAATAAAAAATAATATATATATATATATATATAATATATTATATACTATATATATTATATATATATATATATATATATATATATATATATATATATACAAAATTTAGTCAGATATATATAGAATAAGAAAAATGATTACAATAAGTCCAAACCCAAACATAAAATTGAAGAAATTTTAGTATCCTGTTTAAACCTGCAAATGCCATGAAGAAGGCCAGCCTCAGAAATTACGATAATGGGCTTCAAACTCTATTGTTGTTTGACTTTGAATTGGAAAGAATGAAGTAAGGACGGCAAAGCGAAAATTGAAATTAAGATAAAAGGAAGTTTGGAGTAAATTTAGTTTCCAAACTTGAATCAAAGCTTTAAAGTTATAAATAGTTTCTTTTTCTCTTTTTTTCTACTTTTTCGGCAAAGTAAAGTTTGACTTTAATTTGAAGGTGAAACAAGATTTAAAAAGAATGTTTCCTCTAAAAGAAAAAGTTAAAATTAAAAGATTTAGTCATTTTGTCATAGGAATTTAATTAAATATATATATATATATATATATATATATATATATATTATATATAGTATATATATATATATATATATATATATATATATTATTATATATTTTAATATATATAATAATATATATATTATATATATATATGAACAAAGAAGATCTTTAATAATATTTAATTGGCCCTATTTAAAAGATTCACCTGCTGTAGAATAAGAAGATAGTTTTGGAATAGCGAAACGCTTCTTTAGTTATTTCTTTATTAATTATGTCTAATGACTATTTTACATGAACACACATTAAGATATTGTCACAGTTAAAGTTTTAATTGTTTTTTAAAATACTTTCAATTTAATTACCATTAAATATCAATTTTTTGACCGAGAGAGCGTCAAGATGTTTCGCACTCTGATCTACATTTTCTAACTGAACTCTATGTCATTTGGCACAGGCGTTTTGGGAGCCAGAGGCACCTCGGTGACCTTGGATAATACACAACAAGAAGGCAACAATTATTTCGGCTTTTACAACAGGACTTATACAAGGTTTTCTTCCAACTGTGTACCAGAAATCTTGGTAGCACTTAATATATCCTTTATTAATTTTTATCAATGTAACGAGTAGGTACATAATGGTTATCTCAAAAGTTGCCTGTAACACCCCTTCTGGACAATTTTAAAAAAAGTTTAGGATAGAGGAGACAGTGGCTACTAAAAGTTAGAGGGTAAAACAATAATTATTCACCTACATTTATATTACATATGTAATACAGCTTCAATTTTTTATGTAAAACCCAAAGTTATTTCCTTGTATACCATCTGAAAAGAAACGAATTAGTTTTTATTTATTTTTCTTTTTATTTTTATTTATTTTTTTTTTTTTTTTTTTTTTTTTTTTTTTTTTTTTTTTTTTTTTTTTTTTTTCTTTTAAATCTACTAAGTTGTAATATATGCGAACGTTCCTTTAATTTTCTAAATGAGGTTTCACCATTTTTTTTCGAATAAGTACGTTCTGTTTATTAACTTTTATAACTTTAAAAGGGCCGACATAGCGGGGAGCTAGTTTGTCGACATTAAGCTGTGTCTGCCGCATTACGACAAACTTCGCTTCATGTAAACCTTTAGGCATAAAGACGTGTCCATTTTTATAATTGGTGTGTGGCGCCAGCTGCTGCGCTAAAAGGGCTGCTAGCTTTTTAACATATGCATTTTATTCTTTTGGGACCGTTTCCGAAGCAGGATCAACTAATCCACTAGGTATTGCTATTTTGGCCAAACATCAAAGTTGCGGGACTAAGACGGTTTTTGTTATCGGCGCGAGCCTCAGAGTGAATAACACATAGTAGTAGGTTCGGCCAGTCGGTAGGGCTTAAATCATGTTCTGCAACTACATCTCAAGCAAGCGCAATTCCTATGAATTACATCCAGGCAGTGCCATTACATCTAGGATTTTGAGCTACACGTAGTCCGGTTGCTCCATTCCGGCGCTTACAACTTCTCAAAAAGCGAGCTAGTAGAAATTCGCACTAAATCGAAATAATTACGAGGAATTCCACAGAATGGAAATAGTTCGTGAATGATGCATTCAATATTTCTCCCGAATTTATTTCTTTAAGAGGCCCAGCGAACAAGTCTTACTGTAGCGGTCAATTAAGGTAAGTAAGTATTTGTATCCTCTTGCATTAGGTAACTTCAGTAGTCAACATGAACGGCTTGAAACTTCTTCGTCACTTCTTTAAAAACACCGTAACCAGGACTATGCCTGGTACGGTTTTATTTTTTTTGAACATGGACAGCTTGCGGACAAACTGTTTCATTTTTCAATGTTTCTGTTGAAACAACAATTTCATTTTCTATGCACAGAAAGTTGTATTAACAGGTTAATGTACTTTAATGTGGTACTCGCCAAATACTTCTGCACACTCTTTTCGGGCACAAAAAGCGCGAGTAGGTTTTAAAGAGACACTGACCACTAAATTCTATTTCTTTTTGTTATATAAAGAATTTCTGCCTTATTAATTTCAAAGTTGTTTTCTCTCTCTTCGCCATCAGATCATCATTAAGGGTATTTTATCTGATGTTGGTGCTGTCTAAATTTCTTCAAAGTCCAAATCTCGCTTGAACATGCGAGAATAATTTTTTTTGCATTTGTTCAAACGTGGGTTACTAAATTTATTTTTGGGATTTACCAATTTGGCCGCTTCAGTGCGGCTGCAGCCTTCATTTCTAACCGAGAGATCGATCGGCGCGTTTCCATTCATTACGAAGTTAATAGGCACTACGTCAAGTCGCTATATATTCTAGCCGATTGCTCTTGGCTTGTCGTGAGCGGTGGCCGGAGTCAACAGAACTAACTATTTGAAACCTGCATCTTCTTCCTACTTCATCCTCATTCGCAATATTATTTCGCAGTCAATATTTTAATAACGATTTTGATTTTCGGTTTAACTCATCGTGAATTTCAAAAGTACTCAAAATAGCAAGTTCCCTTAATTTCCTAGCATTATAATTTTGTACATTATTAGCATGCTTTATCTTATATACAAACGCACGAGAGCATACAGATACGCACCGGCTTTCCCGCTAAAATTGCCCCATATTTCTTGAATAATTTGGTTAACCCTAATGAAAAGGGTTATGTACTGGCAAATATCTTTTTTCTGTTATAGAAGCAGAAACAATATACCTTGCGTAATGAATTTCAATCTAATCGTCAGACATATAAATTGTATTAAAGCTTTATGGATTTGCATAAATGTACACTTTGAGAGGCGCATCAACTGCTGGAAACCTGAGCCGAGAGGCGTGATGAATCGCTTGTTTTATATCTACAAAAGACTTCTCAGCCTCGGGAGACCACGTGATTTTTTTATTAGAGCTGTTTTTTCCCTTTAAATAATTATACAAAGGCAATGTTAGATTTGTAAAACACGGGTATATTTTGGCGGTAAAAGGAACTTCGGGCAACAAACGAACGTCTTCTTGTTTATGGTTACGGCGAGGACATTATTTTTCCTTAACTTTTCAGATAATGGCGCAAGCCCTTCTTCCGTCAAGTCAAAACCCAAATAACTTAATCTTTTTACCCCAAATTCGCATTTTTTTTTATTGAAAGTTCTTTTAGAATACTTTGGTCTCTACAACACTTCTTTCAATCGCAAAATGTTCAGTAATAATTCTTTGGTCCCTATCAAAATATCGTCTAAATATACGTGTACACCGGGAATTTGAAGTAATATAGTTAAAAATCTCATGAAACATGAGCTCGAATTTTTAAATCCCATGGTAATTGTCTAAAAGAAAAATTTCCGATCATTGTACTAATAGTAAAATAATGTTGATCGGCTTCTGCTAAAGGCAGCAGATAGTACGCGTTCGTGACGTCAAGTTTACTTAATACCTTTGTCACATGAAGCCCACTAAATATATCATTTATATTCGGCATAGCAAATACATCATTTTTCGCCACGGAATTGAGTTTCCTAAAATCACACACGATTCGGACCCCTCCCCCATTTTTTTCTAACACGCTGATGGGAAAACTCCATTGCGATGGTGCCCTCTTTAAAACTTTCGCTTTTACTAAATTTAATAGCTCCCTCTTTGTTTGTTCGAATAATTTATGAGGAATTCGACGAGGTTTAAGTTTTATTGGAACTCCGCTTATATTAGTTTTATAAGGAAAGTGACAGCTAATTCTTCAAGATAGTGTTGGAATGTCGTCTCCTTCCCATTCTATTCTTAAGTTTCTCGACTCAAGGTTCCCCTCCATTCTTTGAAGCAGGTCGTCAAGCTCTAAGTTGCTTCTCGCATATTAAAATTTTCCGGCAAATAAGCATTTACAAATAAATGTTTAAAATAATACCAGATTATTAACTATAGGAATATCACTAAAAAGTTCATTAGTAGCTACAGAAGGAGAAAATTGAGAGAGAGTATGAATAAAAGCCTTATCTCTACTATTTTTTTACATTAAATTTTATACTTTTTGCTCTGAGGTATACGTTAACACATTGTCCTCAAAATTAATATTAAACGAAAATTTTTTTTAAAAACGGCATTCCTAATAACAAATGGGCAATTTAGTAGTTAGAAATTCTACATCATAAGTTTCTTTAACCCAAAATCAATTTGTAACAATTTCGCGCGAATATAGTTAACATTACGGTATCATTTGCTGATTTAATTTGACCAATATGATACATTCTGGTTCCTCATAGGGGTAATTGATCTCACTACCTGAGTCGATAATAAAGAATCTTTTTGATATTTTATCAACAATTGTATAAGTTTAATAATTTCTTACATTATTTAATACAGACAAATTTATTTATGACCTGATTTTCTCCAGTCGGAGCATCGTAATTAATATTTTTGTGAGCGCTATAAGCAGCATGGGTTATCGTATGTGGTCACATCGTACTCTTGTCAATAAGTCGGAATACTGCGGCTTCATTTGGAAGAAGGTGACTTTCTTTGTACTGCCAGTGAAGCCCCTTGCTCTTACTCTTAAAATTTCAAGTACAGTATTTTTTATTATTATATTTTATTAATTATATTATTATTATTATTATTATTTTATTATTATTATTATTATTATTATCATTATTTTCTTATTATTTTATTATTACCATTAGAATACAAACTACTATTATTATTCAGAATTAATTTATATATTTATTTAAACTACTATTAGACGCATGCAAATTATTTACTATAGCAGAATCCCCATAATTAAAAAATACGACCATTTTATCTACAAATTCACCTCCCCTCTAACTCCTGTTCGAGGGGGATCTGATGCGTTTCCTGCCTTCTTTGGGATGTGACTCATGGACTTGCTGACTTTCTCCATTTGGCGGAAAAATACCAAAGAATACATAGGACAAAATTCGAAATGACAGGTGTTAAACTTCTATGGAGGTATCTTGAGTGTGGTTTACATAACTCGCCTAGCAACTCCGCATTTACAGTGTTGCCTTGTTTACGTTCTCTATGAGCATTTCTTCTATTTTGAAATGATGGTTGTTCTTCTGTACGAGTCGGTTTGGCTGCGGCCTCACTCAGCTGTCCTGCGACCTTGGTGAGAGACTTGAGAAGCCCTTTCATCTCTCGAAAGAACTCTTTGTTTACTTTAGCCTCTTCTGAAACTTGAGAATCGTTGTTGTTGTTTGTATTTCGACTCTCTCCATATGAGCCGCTCTCGTGTGTTTGGAACTGTTCTCCTTGAAGATGATTCACGGCCCCCAATATTCTCTCCCCCTTCTCTCGTGGGGGGTTTCGTAGTCGTTCCTATAAAAGTTCTTATATAAGTTATCTGACTACTTTTGTAATTTTTTCAAGACTGCTATCGTCTGCCAGAGTCATTAAACTTTCTTGTAATGCGAGATGGAAGCTGTTAATAAACAATTCAGAACAGGAGCACTGTTTCCGCAAAGCGATCAATCTATTTTCCATAACTCACGGACTCTTGCAAATAAACTGAAGGGTTTTCTTTTTTTTCTTCCTTTTTTGAAATCCTCAACTGATTTGACTCTGCAATTTGGGGCGTTTAAGCTCATCTATGACGCAATTTTAACTTTTGGAAAGCATCTCCCCGACCCAATGGAAATTTTGATGGTTGCTACAATATCATGGGGAAGGACGGAAGCCAATATTCTTACGCGTTTTTTTGGATCATCCACTCCATTAAGTTTGAAAACGGTAATCGTAGTGTGTAACCAAGTCCTCATATTACGCAAATCTAACTTTGGAATAGCGCCAATAGGCAGACTGGTCTTTGGAGTCCCCCCCAAAGAGGGGGAGACTGTGGGGGTAACAGATCTTGCTCGTAGCGGGGTATGAAGGTCCTGACTTCCTTCCCCATCGTTCGAATTTTCTTCTCTCCTAACTGGAGATTTGGGGGAAGAGGGGGAAACGTTTCGAAGTTTTCGCCGAAGCTTTTGATGCAGTACTTGTTTCCCTACCCCTCCCGGTCTTAAACCGGGGGGAGAGATCTTCTTTTTATGGTGGGCATCTTAAAGTCATTCTGCGTCTCTTTATCTTTTATTTTTTTTTTTGCGGTGATATTATTTGGAAAATGGAGCTCCTTTTTCCAAACTAGCGTACTTTTAAGAATAACGGGATTTTCAAAAGCTAATCGTTCTATGTATAAAGTTTTTGGAGATCTGTACAACGCAGACTCAGACTTTATTTGTTACAAAAAAATTTTTCACAGTTAGTGGGTCTTCACTTAGCACTATATTTGTTTATTGGGCACTTTTCACTTTGACAATCACCGTATTTAATTATTATATTATTCTTATCTGGCCTCTTTTATCAAAGGTTGTAAATGGACCGACAATATTCTGTACCAAACTATGAACAAAGAATGATATTTAATAATAATTAGATTGGCCTATTTAAAAGATCACTTGCCTGTAGCAAATAAGAAGTAGTTTTGGAATAGCGAACGCTTCTTTTAGTTATTTCTTTATTAATTATGTCTAATGATTATTTTACATCACACATTAAGATATTTCACAGTTCAAAGTTTAATTGTTTTTAAAATACTTTCAATTTAATTACCATTACAAATCAATTTTATGACCGAGAGAGCGTCAAGATGTTCGCACTCTGATCTACTTTTTCTAACTGAACTCTATGCCATTTGGCACAGGCGTTTTGGGAGCCAGAGGCACCTCGGTGACCTTGGATAATACACAACAAGAAAGAAGGCAAAATTATTTCGGCTTTTAAAACAGGCTTTACAAGGTTTTCTTATCCAACTGTGTCCAAGAATCTTGGGTAGCCTTACATATATCCTTGTATAAATTTTATACAATTACGCAGTAGGTACATATATATATATATATTATATATATATATATATATATATATATAATTTTATATATATTATATATATTATATACTATATTATATATTATCTATATATTATATAATATCTATATTATATAATATAATATAATATATATATATATATATATATATATATATATAATATATATATTATAATATATAATTATATAATATATATATATATATAGATTTATATAATATATTATTATATATATAATATATATTATATATTCTAATATATATACTTATATATATTATTATATATATATATATATATATTAATATATATATTTATATAATATATATATATATCATATATATATATATTATATATAATATATTATATATTTACAGTTGTCGCACACTTACGGGCAGAGCCCTAAAGGAGAGGGTGTTGAAATAAGAAGTTAACTAACGTAAATTACAGATGAACACAGACGCAGGCTTTGAAGTGGAGGAGATTAAATTCACCAGGAAACACAGAAGATGGAGAGAATTCCACAGAATCGAGGTGGCAGGAAAGAAAGGAAGCCCACAGCGATATAGCCTGGAGTTTTACCAATTCAACACAAATTCATGTGCAGCACAGCACCCCTGTTGCTACGAGGGCGCCGTTAAAGGTGTTGGTACGTGAGTGATAAGTTCTCTAAGCAACTGCCGCTGCGGTACCTATAGAAAAGTGATAAGCACCAACATCGCGCGCAAAGATAGAGGGTCAAGTGAAGTTGGAAAGTACGGAACAGTTTATAAGCCTTTTGGCCTTTGGCTCGGACTATTCAAAAGCAGGGTGAAACCAGAAGCCTGCCAGATAATGAGAAAAGTATCCATACAAGGGCGGGATGAGGCCTTGTACTTGCTGGAGTAAACTGGAGAAGGGGGAATAAAAGTTTCGCAAGTCTAAAAGAATCCGTTTCTTTGCGGCGCCCTAGAACCGTTGTGATGTGAGGTTTCAAGACATTTTTTTTTTTATGTAAAGCCAGGATCGTTATATTGTAAAGAGAGTTGACGAAAACCAATCGAAAGAGATATATAAGTTAGAAGTCTTAGAGAGGGAAGATTTGTAGAAGTTGGGTTTTAAAGATTGAATTTCACAAGGTTAAACGACCACCCGGAAATTCTATCCAGATCAGCAAGAATAGAATCGGAAAGATTAAGAACGAGAGGCAATTCTAGAAGCAATA
The DNA here is from genome assembly GCA_015478945.1 of Trachelipus rathkii. Lineage (NCBI taxonomy): Eukaryota > Metazoa > Arthropoda > Malacostraca > Isopoda > Trachelipodidae > Trachelipus > Trachelipus rathkii. Next base: position 12,517 of record JABUQX010110467.1, on the reverse strand, counting down.
GAGGGGAGCAGAATTGAAATGAGTTGAAGAATGAAAGGGTCGAGTCATCAGCATAGAGTGGATAGAGTTAGATGTGAAGGTGAGAAGATCCATTATAAAAAATAGGAATAAAGTAGACGATAAGACAGAACCCTGAGAAACACCACTATGACAGAAAAAGAAGAAGAAGTTGCTCCATACAACAGCCGATATTGAGTGATTTGAAAGAAAACTTATATTGTCCTCATTTCGCAACACGCGGTGGTTCAATCCCGGAGAGGTAGTATTCTTTCTTCCCACTTAATGTTCTTTGTTTTGAGATCTAAATAATAAAATTGCGATTATGCAATATTTGACACTACATATTATTAAGAACGAGTGATAGAAGGCTGGACACCTGGTGATGTCGCCCTGAAGGGATCCGATTGCTTTAAAACTGTTCTTGAACTCACTTTTTTGGGTTGGGGGGATAGCTCAGTTGTAAAGCATCGAGCATATTTTCCTCATTTCGCAACACGTGGTGGTTCAATCCCGGAGAAGGCAGTAATTCTTTTAACCTTCCACTATGTTCTTTGTTTAAGATTTAAATAATAAATTGGCGAGATGCATAGTTAATGCGTTTATACCCAGAATTTGTATATATCCCGGGGAAGAAAAATATATATTTATATACTATATATATATATATATATATATATATATATATATAATATATATATATATATATATATATATTATTATATATATCATAATACATATATATATATATATATATATTATAATATATATAATATATATATATATATATATATAATAATATATATATATTATAATTATATATATTATATTATATATATATATATTATATGTACTCTGCTGCCCCAAATTTCTAGTTTTAAATTCACAAATAATGGTTTCTAAAAATCTTTTATGTATTGTAAAGCTAGAACTCTAGGAGGAAAGCTATTAATGAGAAAGATTATAAACAAAGCCATCTATGAAGTTTGTGTAATTTAAATGCACGGTAAATTGGACTGCTCTTATAAGGTCACACATAATATTTTTATTCTTTTTATAATTATTTAAAATCTCTAAGGCAATCAATAAAAGTCCTTTCTCCTACCGGCTATATCTGAGGTCGAAGGAGGGAAGACGACAGTTCGGCTAACGCACTCTGTTCCGTCAAGACGTGCCCATGGCATGGCCCTGGCACGCTCTGTATAGTTTTTTATATCTTAATTAGAGTGTTAATAATCAATTAAATGTCCTAAGCAGATCGCTTGTAAGTGGTCAGTTTGGTATCGCTCTATGATTCATAAGTGATGTATAGATACAAAACCTGAGAATGGTGAATAATGACTAGCAAAGCACATGAGTACTGCACTTGCCGCTTTGCAAATTCGTTCTTAAAAGCTTATTATCATATTTGATCGAATAATAACAAATTTATTTGATCATTGTCACTGACAATGTCCATATTTTATAATATAATATTAAAAATTATCTTATATTGATCTGTGATCAGAACAAAAATTAAGAAGGGATATTAATAAAGAAAACAATCAAACATCTTTGATACACCGTTGACTTTTATTAATAATTGTTCGGGAGTGAGTGATTTATTTTAGCGCAAATTAATAATGAACCTCACACTTTAGTTCATTGGTCAACCTAGATAGTGAGCTTTGAATCGATATTCTAATCGATCCTAAACCTTCAAAGGGCCAATAAAAAAGGAATTAATAATAAATAACGCAGTGATAATTAATGAAAGTGTACAGTATTTCCTATATCCAAGTGAAGAATATATTTTTAATAATTGTTAAAAAGTAAGTCTTGAGGTGAGATTTAATAATACTAAGCATATGGGATACGTGAAGAAAGTTTCTTTTTAAAAGAAAATAAAAAGTCGTCACCCATTAAATAGTCTTTCATAACACAGAAATCACAGTGACTTTAAAAAAAAAAATCTTCCAACGTATTTCTACAACAAATGAAGAATTGAGATGATAGCTGATGTATGGGGTGTGTAGAAAGTAGACGAACTCCCCACCGCTGAAACCCTCCAAAAGCACTTCAATGAAAGTTCTCGTTAAAAATTTGAAATCAAGAAACGAAAAAGTCAGATTCCTTCGGATTATTGACTCACTGTCCAATGATATTTCGTCTATTCCCGACGCTGTAGGTAAGATAAAATTGGAATAGAACGAAGCGAGCCTAAAAAACAACAACGAGAATAAAAATAGTCTCTATGTTGAAGACGAGGCCTGAAGAAATTGGGGAGAGTCCTAAAGCATACCCCCAAATACTCCAAAATTTAAAACCTGACAGACTTCATGCTAACTGGTTTAAAATTCCTGGCTGCTAAAGATTTTCAACTGCTCGTCAGGACGCTCAGCGAAGTCTATAGACTCTCAAATATGGGTTGGTTTCTATCACCAAAGGTATTTTTTAAAGTGCAGATTTAATTTTGTAATTATTTGTTTTATTAAAAGTTATAATTAATATATTGGATGCACTGCCTCATAATAATGTTGTGAATAATAAAAATCGAATGGATTTCTTTTTTTGTCATATAATAATTATGAGAGTCGTGTGTACAGGAAAATAAACTTATATGACGATGAGAGTGCATGTAGGTATCTCTTCCAATGCTCTCTCCCATTCCCCCAAAATAAGGAGGGAACAGGAGGTTAAAATGTGTAGCAAAAATATGTGTAAAGCAGTCAGTCGTAAGATCTACCGTTAGCGAGGTAATAAAACTTTCTCTTTTAGAGAAGGAAATGTAATAGAGTTGAAAGCGACAAAAATTTATATGTTAAAATTTACAAAATAAGGAACAAAGATGAATTTCTGTAAAACGGCCTTTCAGGAGTAACCGTTAGATGATATAAGAAATATTACTTTTTGAGAAAGGAAATTTGTAATTGTTTTTTTTTTTTTCAGGAATATAAAATTTATTCGGTAAAAAAAAAACTTTAATGCTAATGGAAATATTTATTTGTGAAATGGACATCTTAGGATTGTCACATTATCGAGGAAATATAATTCTTTTATTTTTTTAAAGAAAGAAAACTGTAATACATTTAATGGTCATAAAAGTTATATTTTTAAAACATTTATTTTGTAAGGTCTGTAAGACCGAAGAAATTTGCCTGCAGGGAAATTCTGTTATTGAATATTGTTGTATTTTAGTTGTTAATATTTGGTATTTTATTTATTTATTTTTAGACTATTTTATCGAGTAATATAAAAATATTTTATGTGTCATTGGGAAGATTTTTCTGCTTAATTTTATTTTAAGATGTTTTATGACGCAGAGTAGTTTTAATATATTGATATAATTGATATGAAAGCACTTTAAATTTTAAAATTTATCTAAAAAAATGAAAAGAAAAAACTTTCGTTCATAATACCATGTGAGAGGGGAGGAGTTATATCATATCCAAAATAGACATCTGACTCTGACGTCATTTGGGTAGGTGCAGGTCTAAAGGCATGAGATCTAGGCATTTAGCCAAACAAAAAAAGAAAAGAAAAAAAAGGTTGGATGAGTTTGTCTCTAAAAATGAGATAAATTCTACGGAATATTTTTGCCAACTTTAATTTTTTTTTTAAATGTATTTAATTTTAATTAAAGGCTGGGTTACAGGCACTTCTACGAACACCAGTGAACTGTATCCAGTACTATAAAATAATGATTTTAGAATCTTTATTGTAATTGTAAAGCTAGAACTCTTGGAGGCAAAAGCTATTATGAGAAAGATTATAAACAAAACATCTATGAAAGTTATGTGTATTTATTTATGTACGATAAATATGCTTACATCTTATAAGGTCACACATAACTATTTTTATTCTTTTTTTATAATTATTTAAAATCTTAGGGCAACCAATAAGAGTCCTTTCTCCTACCGTCTATATCTGAGGTCGAAGGAGGGAAGACGACAGTTCGGCCACCGCCATCTGTGACGTTAAGACTTGCCCAGAGCATGGCCCTGGCACGCTCTGTATATTATTTTATATTTAAATTAGAGGTGTTAATAATCTATTAATTTCCCTATAACAAGATCGCTTTTTATTGTCATATTTGATGACTGTATTGATCATAAGTGATGTAATAAGATATAAAACCTAGAGAATGGTGAATAAGACCTAGCAAAGCACATCGAGTACTGCACTCGCCCCTTTGCAAATCGTTCTAAAACTTATATAATATTTGGAATCGAATAATAACATGAAATTTATTTGAGCATGGTCACTGACAATATCCATAACAAGAAGGGATATTAATAAAGAAATACAATCAAACATCTTTGATACACCTTGACCTTTTATTAATAATTGTACTCGGGAAGCGAGTGATTTAATTCTAGGCCCAATTAACTAATGACCTATATATATATATATATATATATATATATATATATATATATATATATATATATATATATATATATATATATATATATATATATATATATATATATAATAAAAATATAAATATACTACATTATATATATATATATATATATATATATATATATATATATATATATATATATATATATATATATATATATATAAGGACTAATATACAGAACTTCCACCAGGAAAAGATACTCTTTAAATTAAGTACCCAACTTGGATTCAAAAAAATGGTGTCTCATTGGGATCACTCCACGAACGAACATCTTCGGATTTTTTTTGTACATACGAAAAGATATCAAAGTCTTCAAAAAATTATTTCTTTAACCTCCTTTTCTTCTATTCGGGAAACGTTAATAACACATGTTTGATCTTGAAGGATCTAAACAACATTTTACAATAATTTCGCTAAAAAATTGTTAATCGTAAAACTAAATTTATATCTTTTCATTTGAAAAGCAAAATTTCATAATCTAGAGCAGTGGTTCCCAATCCATTACCCCCAAGAGTAAAGAATAGATTTCATGCACTATCTTTTAATAATATATATATATATATATATATATATATATATATATATATATATATATATATATATATATATATATAACAGATATATATATATATATATATATATATATATATATATATATATTATATATATATATATCTAAATATCTATATATTATAGATTCACCGAAATATTTCAAGCTTTATATATATATGAATATATATATATATATATATATATATATATATATATATATATATATATATATATATATATATATATATATATATATATATAAATAAAAATAAATATTTTTATATAACTATATATATACATATATATATATATACAATAAAATTTAAGGTTTTTCTTTACGTTTGTCGCGCACCCCAAAGTATTTCGAAATGCACCTTAAGGGGTGCGCGCACGCCAGTTTGAAAACCACTGATCTAGATTTATAGTAAAATTATTTGTTTTAGTGGAACTGAAACATAAATATCCTGTTGAATGGAATGAAATGTGTTTCAACTTTCTATAAAGATTTTTGTCCATTAAATCAACCATGAAAAAGAAATATAAAGGAAATAATTTTTTACTAAACAATTTTTTTTATCCTAATTTTAAATTATTGTTGTTTGGAATAAATTAAACATAAAACTAAAATATAATCGTATAACAACACTTGGAAATTGAAATTCTATTTGAAGAGTTTAAAAAGTCCTTTAAAAAATGGCAAATATTTAAAAATAAACATATTTTCTTCTTTTAAATCTCTTTAATGTAAAATTACTAATTTTATCTTATATCTTTTGTCTTTCAAGCGACAGACTTTAAGAGGAATCAAAAAAGATTAAAAGATGATAATATTGAAAGAATATATACTTTCAAAACGCTTAGCCCAAATGATCGACAGGAAAAATGGTCGACACGCCATCAAAAAAAATTCCCGTACAGCCCGCCACAGGGGTTATGATAGGTTAGGTTAGGTTAGGTTAGGTAAGGTTAAGTTAGGCTAAGTTAATTTTTTGTTGGATTCGTTAGAGAAACTCAAAATAACTAGATTTCTTTGTAAAAATGTCATCCCTTTTTCTTGTCGACATTTTTTCCTATCGAAATTTTTTCCTGTGGACTGTTTGGGTATAGGTCCTTATATAGTAGTTAATATGAATTCTGATTCATACCCACCTTTCACCAATAAAACAACTGCAATAAAAAGATACAAAAAGCTCAACAAAATAACATCTAATTGGCAACTCCTTGAGGCATCAGTACAAAAAAAAACAATTAAACTCTTAATTAACAGAGGTTTTATCCAATGTCTGATTATTTAGTTATAGGCCTTCAAGAGTAAATTTTCTTATACGAAAATATGTTTCCAAAAGATTTTCATGTGAGGAATTCATTATTCAAATCTGAAATCAGAAATTCGCTATCAAACACAGTTTTTCAGCTAACTGATGTTTTTAAGTTTGTGATAAAGATGGTAAAATTTGCTCAATAGCAGTTGACAAGTAATTACATATATTTCATTTGTTTCCATTTTCAGGTGTTGGTATTTCTGCTTCTGTTATTTTCTATTTTTAAGCAAGTCATTGTCAAACTCTGTAAAAAATTGAGCATGATTGCAAGAGAGACTCCTTGGATCTTGAGAATAATTTAGTAAAAGTTTCAATTATATACCGATAAGGAATCTCAGCTGATATGCTCCAGAGCATGTTTCATATTAAAAAACACCTCAAGTCTGATTAAAACATGTATACAGGAAATTTGTCTCTGTGACACTACGTGTTTGGTGCCCGTGAGATCTGACCATCCTCGTTTACTAACTTGGTCTTCAGAAATAAAAAACACATTCGAAGGCGTCAGATATGTGCAGGAAGTACCGGGATATGATATCTCAAAAGATCACCAGGTACATTCTGTATTTGTGACTGCTGTAACAGGATTAACTAACAAATAAAGTCATATTCACTCACATCCTGATTCTGTGGTCACCTAGAATATCCATCATTCACTCTATACAACAATGCCTGGCTGGAAGTAGATGAGGAAATGCATCTTCTGGTACAACGCCAGACTGCTCATCATTAAGAGGAATCTGTTAAACGTCCCTTATTATATGAAATAGCTAACAGCATTGTTCACATAAACCTTCTACCTTTACATACGAAATAGCTACAGTTGTTACCTGATTCTAGCAAAAAGTTTGCCACTTTGCAATCTGTCTATTACTAAGAGCAGCAACACATTCTCATACACTTGATTTACGTCTACATTCCTATTCCCTCATTATTAACTTTAATAGCAGACCAAATCATCTTTGATCTACTAATGCTTACGTACGAATTTTCCTTTTACATCATCTACATTCGTCAGATCAGCAGTCGGCGGTAGTCTTCGTTTACACCGTTTCGGTGTCAACACACCCGATATATCTTGGAAAGATCTAACCGTTCTAGCTGCTTTTTAGCATGTATTTTACTCCTGATATAAACCAATGCGATAGTCACGTCAAAACAGTAAGCAAACAATCCAGCCTAAACAATATCCTCGCTGCATTCCTTGAACCCTGAACACTCCTTTCTCTTTCCCTTTATTCTTTAACTTGCTGGAGCTTCTTTTCGCTGTCGGTAACTTACGCACAGCATCATCCACTACTGAATGTTATCGTTTAACCTCTCTACTCGCTCGTTTAATACACCCTACGTCTTAAAAGACATTCATCCAGCATCAGTACACTCAGCGAACTCAATATTGCTCATCCTTTAGAAAATGTTATCAACTCTAAAGCACTGATAGACTCTAGTCTTTCCCACATACTGGGGTTCCATCAATATCCGCAGTAAAGCATCGCTACACCGGCGGTTCTCCATGCTCACAAACACTCTCTTTGGGAAGGCTCCACACAAAAACTTCGTAAAACGAATCATCTTTTGCACTTTTGCAATCCAAGCATAATCTATCTTAACTCCTATCAACTCTATCCATAGATGCGGGAAATAAACCGTATTTAATCGTCATTCAGACGACAGTTTTGATATCGCTCAATGTCAATATTGGTTCATCACGTAGGTAATTACATAGCGAAACTAGTCGGTATGTTCGGAAATAAATCAGAACTCTATCTTTTAGGAACTTGACTGCTTGAACTTTTAAATGGCCGCCCCCCGTGATTATATACATAATCATTCATGCTTGAAGTTTTAATTAACTAGAAACACTACATCTTTACTATACGACGTCTCAAATGTTTGTTTAGTCTTCACCGTACCACCCTAATTCGTAATACCTTCTTATACATTTATTATAGGACCCGTACTTCAGATATCCTTTCACAGATTTTCCGTGAGAGAGGTTTAAATGACACAACAGAAAAATATCCTATATCCGATCTTTTAAAGAGAGACTTTAATTGTAATCTCACTTCTCTAAATATCTATTAAAGTGCCGATTTGGTCGATTCCCTGCATATTCTCGATCACCGTGCATCTTCTCAACAATCACATTCACAAACCACCTCTTTCACCATTTTGCTCGCGTTAAAGACCTCATAACCTCCTTACTCCATGACTATCGAAGTCTGAGCTATTTTATTTTCAGCATATTAGATTGTCCCCCCACAATAAAGCTCGATGACTGTCAGCCGTTAAATTTAAAACTAATTCACTATTTCATTGTTGTGCAACCTAAATTTGAATAAAGTTTCTTAATCTTCAACTTATGCATTTATATAACTATTAAAATCTTTTATTGGATAACCTACCCATTTTGCAAGATACTGTTTTTTTACCTTTCCCTTTAGCTCCTAATATTTTTCTTTATTTTTTATATTGTGGACTTCTTAGATCAAACGTATTATATCTGTATTAGTTTATAAGTATCCAACCTAATTATTTTTACCACCATCTAATCCTCAATGATAGTTAATTTTAACCTGTCTCAAGTAAATTCTGAGATGGTCTCGTACTTTAAAAACTCTCATTGACACTCCAACTCATACCCTATTTCTGAACATTCCGTCAGTCCCGGAACCTACAATAATCTCCAGCTTTAATATTCGTGTATCTTTTTTTTTCCCGTTTGGGTATAGCACAGCATGTTTTCGTCTTCACATCTCTAAGGGGTATCTTAATTTCTGTGATAAGACCGTTTTTAGGAGTAAGCCAAGTCTTTCTAGTATAATCGGAAATACTTTAAATTATATTCATCTTCGTAAAAATACCTAGATTCTTTTTCTCTTTATAGACCTTTACTCTTTTCAAACTATTGCTGCTTTTAACCGAATAATGTGTTGTTAAATACCCTATTATACTCGGTAATCTATTCTTGAAACCTCTATACCTAAAAATTCTGAACACTTTATCTGACCATTATCTATCTTGAGTATAATCATGCCTCTTCATTTTATATTCTTCTTTGGACAGCTGTAACGCAACAGTCTTGATTTTTTATCCTTTTAAAAACCCCTAACCATAATTATCTCTAGAATATCATCTATCACAAAAACGAACTATATGATACGCTTCAATGTAAATTTTATATTTTCAAGCGAATCTTTAACTTTAGTTGTATACCGTTATCTAATATGTCTGTCCGTCATGTCTTTCCGTGGTCGGGAAATTTTCTTTCGGTATACGGTCCTGATATACCAGGAGGGTAAACTGCATCTCGCCTTCTAATTTTTTTCAACTTACTTTTTAATTAGACTTTCGTGAAAACTTTGAAGAGCGCTAAGACCCTTGAAAAACTCATACACTGTAATCTGTTTCACATCAAAGTTAATTATCTGATCGACCGGGTTCCCTATGCTCCGTATGAATTTCATCACAGACTATTAACCAATTAAAAGATCTTATTCATGCCTATACCAAAAGTTGATACATACAACAAAAACAAAAAAAAAAAAAAACTAACATGTATTATATGAATTATATAGTTTTTTATTTTTAAGTAACAGTAACTTAAAAAGAGTATATACAACAGTACTAAAAAAAAACTAAGCAAGTGTATCACAAAAGATACATATCGTCTAATCATATTAATTGTAATACAAATTTAATCAATCATATTAAAAAAAAAAAGTTAGGAACTATACATTTTGAAGCGAATATGGTTTTCTATTCTTCCTACCTTAATCGTTAAAATGTACTTTTCACTTATCTATGCGCATTTAAATCTACTCCAGCAAAGACAAAGACACCAGATTGGGCTCTTGCACATCAGAAGTCTATAGGCCACCACACCCCCGATCACTTGACCCAATACCTGTATCCATCAGATAAGAACGCAATCCCAGCCCACGTTACATACCGCATGCTCGGAGTCTATCATCTCATCTATTTACGAGCCCATTCCTTATTCAGCAACTGTAAAGTTCTCGGAAAATCCGAATAGTTAGAACTATCTTAGGCTCACACTCCATCCCACATCTCACTGCTCTCCATCACCTGGGGGCTACAGGCAGTCTTTTATCCAATCCGAGAATCGATACAATGTGAAAAATATTCGACTTCCACTATTGCTCTCTCCCCAATAAGAATTCCTGACGAGTTAACATTCCATCTTAATCTCGTATCTTTTAACAATATTTATATAGAGCTATACGTATTTCTGTACCCTTCATAGGCAAGCATATTTCCTTGAGTACAGGTTTTAAAATAATCTTCTCTTTTCACCATAGGCTTAGGCTTAGTATCTGCTGCTAGAGCCGGATCTTCCTTAGGTGAATTGTAGATGCAAGTCTTTAGATCTATCAATTTTTGTATAGCATTGATATAGTGACTCTTTCCGTATGAATGTTCAACGATCAGAGTTACATATACTTATGAGTTTGCAGTTCCTTCTCGCAATCTATCCTATCGTTCAACCTGAGATCTCATATAAATCAAGGCATGCTTTGAACTCATGGTTATAAGGGGTTTATCCACCTGTTGCATTTTGCTGATTAGAGTGTCTTCGAATGTGGTTTTCTCGACTGGTGTTTGTTCTTGTGTCTTCGATGACGCTGTGTCTGTAGTTGTTGTTTTGTGGTGTGTTTGTGTTTTGTTGTGTGTTGTGGTGCTTGTGTGTGTTTTTGTAGGTAGGGTTCCTGTATTATATTCCATCTTCTCATAATCGCTGAAGTAAACCCTACCTTCTTCATCAGGCCAGCACTCTGGTATATCAAAGGTGCATAATCGGAAAAGAGTAAAGGTAGACACACCTCCACCTGCCGTTGTTCTTTTATTTTTAGCTTATGTTACTTCCAGCAAAGTTTTTTAATAATTCTATACGACTAGCTTTACCTCTAGGTCTGTTTAAAGAGAACATTTCTTTTATAAATTAGGCATACTTTCCTATCATTGTTATATAATTTTATCTTATTTAATTATCAGATTACGTTTTTCTGAAGGTTTCAGGGTTTAAATTATTCTCAAGATTGTATAAATATCTGCTTTACTATATGAGTGATCTATTATTCAGGTACATGTATACTGTCCTCTATCTCGTTAGTAGATATTTAATACTACTCATGCGTTTCTTAGGATGAAGCACAGAGTAAATAACCTTGATAAGAGTAACTTCTTTTATATTACTTTAGGAAACCTACGGATGAAGAGGAACCATTTGGCTAGCACAACATTGATTGACTCATATCCCTTCTTTGGCCGAACGAGATTAAATACGGGGTCTTAAAATGACACTCCCTACATTACTATCTGTGAAAATTTCTAGTTATAAAAATCTGATGTTAAATCGATGAGGTAAATGTTGAAGTTTCCTGTATATCCTCTTTCAATTCTTATGCAATTCAAATTACATCAAGGAAATAATTTATGTCTGGGTAAATCATTATAGACTTTAGCATATAACCCTTCGTGAAAATGGATCTACACTCCTGAAATGGGTGTAAACTTACTGACGATGCCTGTAACACGATTGTGATTGTATAAGTCGTGTCCTGTAAAATTTCTCACACCTCTTTCTTAGATTCTCAATGCAGAAATGGTTTCACCTTAGCAATGACGACAAACATTCGCATGTCTCATGCAGAAATTTTCTCACCAACCAATTTTCCATTCATAGATCTTCTCACTTTACTACTACATGAATACATGAAAATAAGTTCTGTATTTTTTAATAAATGGTGTTCACTAGCTCAAATGAACATCATAGATACCGGGTATTTATGATATAGAGAGAAATGATACCTTGGGATCTGTTATTAACAAATTAGCTTTTATGGTATGTAAAAATGATGACCCTGAACTCAAAAGGTCATGGTGGAAGAGTGGGGAGTTGTTGATATAATTTACGATTAGGGTATGAACACATACCTATTATTCCACTAAAACCATGCAGGTTTAATAGCTGTCTTTTCGAAGTTGGATAATAGATTTCAATAATCAATCAATAAGGACAAAGATCCACATTGATGAAACGAAAGGTTGGCATATGTATACTTTACGGAATCTGATATTAGGTCTAACTCGTAAAGATCATAGCACATTTTTAAAAAATATAGACCTAATCAATAATTCAATAGATCAATAATACAACTAGAACATATAGATCCAATTAGATCAAAATAGATCACATTATGTAACAGAAGATTGGTTG
>JABUQX010110466.1:10000-13170 GCA_015478945.1 Trachelipus rathkii | reverse complement strand
ATTATTATTATTATTGATATATTATTATTATTATTATTATTACATATATATATTATATTATTACATATATTACATATTATTATTATTATTATTATTATTATTATATATATATATATATATATATATATACATATTATATATACATATATACATATATTACTATTAAGATTATTATATATATATATTATTGGTTATTATTATATTACATATAGAAGAAGAAGAAGTATACATATACATACATATATTGAAGAGCTATTGTTATATACATACATATTATATTATTGGTTACGCAAGATTATTACGTATTACATTACATATATTACATTATTAATATATATATATATATATATATATATATATATATATATATATATATATATATATATATAGTCGATCGAGACTACAGTGTCTTTTTTTGTTTTTTTTTAAAGCAAGCATATATATATATACAGATATATATATATATATATACGCCGATCGAGACTACAGTGTTTTTTAGCAAGATATATATATCTATAGATATGTCTATACAAAGATTATATATATATATATATATATATATATATATATATATATATATATATATATATATATATATATATATATATATATATATATATATATATATATATATATATATATATATATATACAGTCGATCGAGACTAAAAGTGTCTTTATTAGAAAGTTTTAGTAAATCGAACAAGACTAAAGTGTCTTCTGTTTTTATGATTAACATTTTTTAATCAGGTTTTTTTTATATGGTTTTTAAAAAAAAAAAATAAAACGAGAAGTTTACGTATTTTTTTTTAGTGACTAAGATTAAGCCAATTTTGTGCTAATTTTAAGACGAAGCGTAATAGTAATAGAAAGTTACCGATAGCCAGTGTTCACATTCGTTCATTTTTGCATAATTTTAGCGATAGTTTTTTTTTTGGTTTTGTCTCTAAAGGAATTTGTTTTATTCATTAAATGAAGATAGCAACGGTCCGAGAGAGGACTATAGACTCGAGAGAGATAGGTTTGAAGTGTAATCCCCTAGAAGCCAAGGAAGTAAAGTCTTCCGGGTGGGACGATATTTCACAATAATCCCTAAAAAGCCAAGGAAGTAAAGACTCCCGGGAGGGACGAAGACTCAAAGTTGCTCAGAAAACAGTTTTTAGATGACACAAAATCGAGTACAGAACCTATTATTACTAACCATAAATCCTACGTGGATTGGGGCGGCAGCGGGTATTATTACTTTACTCCGAGGCCAGGTGAGGGTACATGGGAAAGCAATGTAAATGCATCCATCTCCCGACCAGGGTTTGAGGACCCATCGGTATATCCTAGTCAAGAAAGGGGACGCAACCCCGCCCCACATGGAAAAATTATGGCACCATTAAAGCGTTTGAATGCTTCTCCCGCACGGGCGGAAAGAAGAAACGCACAAGTAAAAGACCCAATAGGGCAAGGTAGTTTAAAGCGTTTGAATGCTTCTCCCGCACGGGCGGAAAGAAGAAACGCACAAGTAAAAGACCCAATAGGGCAAGGTAGTTTAAAGCGTTTGAATGCTTCTCCCGCACGGGCGGAAAGAAGAAACGCACAAGTAAAAGACCCAATAGGGCAAGGTAGTTTAAAAAATGAATATGTTCCACGGGGAACCGCGCATTCATTTCAAAGTTTTAGTTATAGAGGTGATCCACGGGGAGTCACCCCAGTATTACAGAAAACGAGAGTTTTCGTAGCCAAAGGCCAGAGAAAGACTGAGTACAGAGATTCTCCAAGGAGTTCAAAGAAATCCTCTTACAAACAGAGATATGAGGATAAAGAAGGGGACCAGAAAAGTCACAAGACTTTCGACGGAGAAAGGAAAGAGCAAAGCCAGAATTTGTCTCCCGGAAAACCGAAGGAGATTGGATAGAGAAAGACCTCGAAGGAGATGAGGAAGAAGGAGAAGAAGACGAAGAAGAAGCGAACTATGTAAGCAATTTTGCCGACCCCAGAGTTCGATTTCATTAAGAATATATATATATATATATATATATATATATATATATATATATATATATATATATATATATATATATATATATATATATATATATATATATATATATATATATATATATATATATATATATATATATATATATATATATATATATATATATATATATATATATATATATATATATATATATATATATATATGTATATATATATATGTGTGTGAACACATATCTGGATAACCGTGCTTGAAAGTAAGAAGCTCGGCCCAGAACGACGAGCAGTTTAAGTGGAAAGCCACAAATTTCTTTAAGCATTTTTTTTTTTAGCAATAAAGTTTGCTCATTTCGAACCAATTTTCAGCCGACAGAATTATCCGTTGATCATTTTCGGTTTTGAGTTATAATAGGGAGGAAAATAGCGTTTAAAGTAAACCAGGCGACAGTGCCTATTTCCTCAAAAGCACCTTGTTGAAAGTAACAAGAAAGATAGGTTAGGAGTGGAAAGCCACGAATTTTTAGCCATATATATATATATATATATATATATATATATATATATATATATATATATAAAATTATAGGATATATATATATATATATATATATATATATATATATATATATATATTATATATTATATATATATATACATATATATATATTATATATATATATATATATATATATTATGTTATTATATATATATATATATATATATATATATATACATTATATATATAGAAGATATATATATATATATTATATTATTATTATATATATATATTATTATATTATATATATATATATATATATATATATTATATATTATATATATATATATATATATATATATATATATATATATATTTAAATCATAGGATGGTAAGCGTAGTCCTCCGTAAAAGAGACTTATGTTAGTGCATCTCATTAGACAGATGTTACATAACAACGCTCTGATGATCAGGTCCTTTTAAGGGAAGTTACTCGTGGGCCGAAAGTTTCCCCCCCCCTTTTTAAAGACCTTGAAACAATCAAGCAGGTCTCTGGATGTTCAGGATGCGTATACCCATGTTTAATATGATTTTCAGTCAGTTTTTAAACAAAGGTTTAAAATTTATTTCGAAATTGTCGAAAGCAACAGAAGCCCGCTTCGAGCGGCATTTATCGTTTTTTTTTT
>JABUQX010110466.1:0-5000 GCA_015478945.1 Trachelipus rathkii | reverse complement strand
CGTGAAGCTGTGTTGCGGGATCCATGTGTTATGGTGGAGACGAGGTAACGGACTCCAGAGTCATTGTGGAGCTCCCGCGGTCGTGAACACCACAAAGAAGAATCGGAGGGTGCCGTTATAGCACTCCCTATAACAAAGAAGAATTGGAGGGTGCCGGTATAGCACTCCCTATAATAAAGAAGAATTGGAGGGTGCCGGTATAGCACTCCCTATAACAAAGAAGAATTGGAGGGTGCCTGTATAGCACTCCCTATAACAAAGAAATAGTTGAGGGTGCCACCGTAGCACTCACTACCATCCCGGAAGTCGTAGTCTGGAGTAAGGTGTGGAACACCAGTACTGGAACAATTGTCATCAGTGGTCCACTGGAGTTGGGGATCAGCAGGATCCGTTCCTTAATTAAAGTTACGTGTAAATCAGGTGTTCTAAGTATTGAGTTAACTTATTATTTATTTGAAACTATTCTATTTTTTTAACGAAACATTTATATTGTGAACATTCATTAAAGAAGTGTCCTTTGTTGCAATTTCGTAGTGTCATTGTATATAATATTTGTTGATATCCGTATAGGCTTATTGAAATTTGTGTACATATTAATATTTTGGGGATATATAGATATAGATAGGTTTAGCTAGAAGTATTGGTAATTAGTGCGTACTTAAATATATTGGTATTTGTGAGTATTTTCTGGCTATCCATTAATGAAAAACATCTCATCTTGTTTTTGTTCTCTTCGACCTTCCCCACTAGAGACGTAACCCTTGCTTGGCTCAGTATACCTTCTTTTCAGCACGTATTGGGGACCGGCAACATATTGGTGGCTTCGTTCGGCGTCTTCCAAGGGTGGGTTCGGGCTACAGGTATAGTGAAGAGCATAGGTGTGGAATCTACAAAAACTGTTTAAAAATGGAAAAAAAATTTTGAATTTTTCTTGGATTTGCCAGAAAAATTTTTTTTGTTGTTGGCTCGAAATTTTATTTCATCTTATCGAAAGCATAGTCCGTACTAAAGAAACGTGCCTTTTGTCAATATTCTTTTCTATAAACTCAAATTAATAGTGTATATTATTTTGTTGTGCTCCTTATTTCAAAATTTTCGTGGAGCTGTATATTTTTCGGAGCTCTTATATTTCAAAGTTTTGTGGAGCTCATAGTTTCGGAGCTCTGATATTTCAATAAAATTATTTGTGGAGCTTATATATATTCCTGGTAAGGCTCTATTATTCAAGAATTTTTTGTGTGTAAAGCTATTATAATTGTGTGTAGAGCTCTTACATGCTCGATTTTTTTTTGCGTGGAGCTCTTGAATTTGAAATTTTTGCGTGGAGCTCCTGAATTTTGAAATTTTTGCGTGGAGCTCTTGAAGTGTGAATTTTTGCGGGAGCTCCTCTTGAATTGAATTTTTTGTTTAATATGCTGGTAGCTCTAATATTTGGATAATTTAGGTTGTGGCAGCCCTTAGACTTTGTAATGCTTGGGGTTGGAGAGCTTTCGGCATTCTACATTGTGTGAAATTTTTCTATATTTGCATTCATATGTGAATTTCTTTGAAATGTGTTTTGAAAGTTCGAGAAAATAACTTAAGTGTCAGTTTGTTCGTGTTTGTTAGAGATTTATGAATCTATAAGCATTTCTTTGCTCAGATTCCCGTGAATTGTTTGCAAATTCAGTGTTGAATTTCTTTGAATTTTTTTTTAATTCGAATTTTTTTGTGTTGCTTTTGGTTTAGAAAATCATTGGATTTTCTTTTGCCCAATTCTGTGGATGTTATGTGAAGTTGCAGGTAGCGTGCTGTAAATTTCTTTGAAATCTTTTTAAAATTTCACATTTTTTTTTTTTTTGGTTTAGAAATCATTGGATTTTTTTTTGCAATTGTTGAATTGTTTGAAATTCAGTGAAGAGCTGATGAATTTGTTGAACTAATTTTCAAATGTTTTTTAAGGGAAAATTTTTTTTTTTTTGTTTAGAAATCATTTGGATTTTTTTTTTGCAATTGTTGAATTGTTGAAATTCAGTATTATACCGTTTAAATTTCTTTGAATTTTTTTTTTGAAATTCGAATTTTTTTTTGTTTGATTTGGAAATCCATATGGATTCCTTTTGCAATTCTTAAATATCAGTAGAAAATTTTGAGGTGTAGAGTATTGAATTATTCCGATGATTCATTTAGGAAATTCGATAAATTGTTTTGTGTATTATGGAAATCATTGGATCCTCTTTGTCAATACATTGAAGATTGTGTGTAATTTTGTTGTTAGAGTTTATGAATTTCTTTGAAATTCTTTTCTGAATTTCTCGATAATCTATTTTTATTTTCGTATTTGTTGTGGAATCCTCTTGTGGTAATTTCGTGATGCAATTCTTGAATTGTTGTTGAATTTTGGTTAGAGTTATTGAAATTTCTTGAAATCATTTTGAATTCGAAATTTTTTTTTTTATAGTTTAGGTGTGGAATCCTTGGATTTCTTTTGCAATTCTTGAATTGTTTTGAAATTTTGTGTTGAGTTCTTGAATTTCTTTGAAATACTTTTGAAATTCGATTTTTTTTTTTTTTGGTTTGGTATGGAATCCTTGGATTTCTTTTGGAATTCTCGAATTTTTTTGAATTTTGGTGTGAAACTCGTGTGAATTTTGGAAATTCCGTGAGGAGAATTTTTTTGGAAATTTTTTATAAAGCTCTTGAGCAAGTTGTGAAATTTTTGAATTTTGGGAGTCTTTAAGTTTTGAAATTTTTGTTTTTGAAATTTATTGAGGCTTCTTCTTAACTATTTATTTAAAAATATATTTATTTATTTTTGAAACTTGGAATTTTATTAGATGGTATTGAAAGCTGTTGAATTTGGAAGCTCTCCATTATAGTGAGTGTGATAAATTTATTTATTCATTTATTTTCTACACTGATGTTAACGTACTCCACATACATAGATTCGTACCTAACTGATTTTTTTGTTTGATATTTTTCGTTGAGCTGGCGTATAGCATCTCTTTGCTACTATTTGGGTGTGGGAGTGGTGTATATATTCGTTTGTTGCACACACATACAGTTGCTACCCAATTGATTATCTATATAATATACATTTTCTTAATTACATTTGGGTGTGGATTTACCACACACACCACCAACACACGGCACACACACACACACACACACACACACACACACACACACACACACACAACAGCAACATATAGCACACACTGATAAAGGATTTTTTTTTGCAAGTATATTTTTTCTTGTTATTTATTCGTCGTTATTTCTCCTATCTTGTAAAATTCTGATAATAATGAGAAGCAGTATGGTGGGTACTGACAAAGAGAATGATGAAGGTGCCAAAGGAGGATTAAGAGCAATGGCCTTACTAAATGAACTGCAACAAGTGTTAGTAACCGATGGCCAGAGGGAATTTAGATTAGGTAATGTGACAGCAAGTATGGAAAGTTGTTCACAACGCTCGTAAAAAAACAAGATAGGAAAACCTAGTTACAGCGAGCAACCGGTCATGAAGTGATGAAACAATAGTTACGGCGGCTAACCAGCTAGCTGGGGTGACAAAAGAAAGAGAAGTAAATGTTAGAACATCCGTCGAGAAAGAAGGAGATTAGGGTAATTAAAACCAAAGTGAGTAGTGCACTGATGTATTAGAGAAGAGGATTATTAGGGAAATCCGGATGTGAGTGACATCTTTGATCAAATAGTACAATTGAAAATATAGGGTGGAAAAGAAGTCAGCAGAGAGAACAAAAGAAGAATTACATGTAAGAAAGTATGCAGTAGATGACAGTTCTGTGACAGAAAGTAGAGTCAGAAAGGATGAACAGTGAGTGGATAAAGGTGGTTTAAATTGATTGGGTTAATGAGGTTTGGTGGAATAGAGAAAACATCGCTGGTATGGAACCCAATATTGCAGTTAACAGGGTGCCTCACTCAATTTGGCCGCATGAATTATTGGATGTGTGCAATGAGTATTTACAGTAGAGCTAATACATATATGGCGGTAAAACTTTTAAAGTACCGGCGTCAGACAAGGTTACAGGACCTTTGATGCCTCATCCGGAAGACTTTGAGAGTACGCGAAAAGAATCTAGGGCTTGCGAAGGACAGCAGCGGTGGGCTGTTGAATTGAGGAGCTTTTTTTGGAGGGCGGCCCCCTTAAGAACATACGACAGTATATACATGAGCGAAAATAAGTACGTCAACATTGGTATCCACAAGGTGCTGCGTAGCTGGTGTTAAAGAGCGAGAAAGATATGAAGTGTTAGGGATCATTGCAGTAAAGGAATTCTGGACGCAAGATGAAGTATGTGCAGAAAAATATGGCAAAGACTCCGAGAGATTTGCTGCGCATGACCTGATTACGTATGAACCATAGGCTCAAAGCAGACAGAGGAAAGAATACACGTGAGGGAACCGGCACTAATCCTTTACTAGAGAGGAGTTCGATGAACACTGCCTACCATAAATATATTCTAACAAAAAACTCATAGTGGCGCAGTAAGGTTAAAGTTCTCGGGGATGGGGAGATGAAGATGTGAGCTATGAAGGTACGTGAAGGAATTTTTATATGGTGAGTTTGAGCCCAAACGAAGAAGATAGAGATTAGAATGATCCAATGGATCCAGTAGAGCTGCAAGAGCTTTTCGCGTAATGGCAGCCACTCGCAACCAGAAGGCAACCAGAGGAGACGTGTTAAGGCGGACCAGTGATTCCCGATAATGGAGAGACCCGGGCTAAATCCAACAAAACGGATAGGATTGGACCAAAGGATATAGTAAAAGAGTAGTTTAGGTCATACAGTTGGCAAAGAATAAGTGCCATCATTTGTGACAAAGATGTAATGTGTGGTTCAAGTTAAAAGAGAAGGTGTTGTGAGGATTCACGAGGGTGTGCCTAGGATTGTGGCTTAGTTGAGCATAAGCTTATCGTGATTGTTGGAGCCAAAGATGGCCGTTACGGGATTTCAGCGTCCGAAATTGTTGACAATAGGAAGCACGGAACAAGGG
>JABUQX010110465.1:0-37112 GCA_015478945.1 Trachelipus rathkii | reverse complement strand
AAATAAATTGAGAAAAAAAACTTGAAAAAGATTGAAGCTTAGAAGTTGAATTTACTATTTATTATTAAAATATCAAAGATTTTTTTTTTTTTTTGGTTTTTTTTTGCAGAACAGAATCCCACAATTCATCCTTAATGCATATCAACTATACATTAATATAATACTCCATTTTTTTCTCAGATTTTCGTCACAATATAACTGTACAGCCTTCTGCTGGAGTTGTACTTAATATCGTTTTCGTTCCAATTCGGAATTTCGTGAGCCAGGCAAACTGTAAGCAAGCCTGAACTCCTGCGTTCGGACGGAGCTCAACGATGAGGTGCATTTATTTTAAAAAATTTTGTAAATTATTTCGTTTTAAGGCTATAAAATGCCTAATCTAACCTAAACTACCTAACATAACCTAACCCAACCAAACCAAAGGTCTATCATTTCAATAATTATTTTATTAAAACTAATTTAAAAATTATCAACTTTCAACCATTAAGAAAAATTTGAAAACTCATTTAAAGAAAGAAAGATGTAATCCGTACATGGGGGTTGCCTTTCATACTCAAGGTTTCAGTTGTGTTTTTGAAATTATGTTTCTATAAATCTAAAAAGAACTAAATAATATTGACCACTACACTCTCTTACAATCTAAAGCTCTCTCTCTCTAACTAATAATAATATATATATATATATATACATAATTATATATATAATATAATATAACTATATAAAATATAACTAATAATAATATAGATATAATACTATATATATAGTATATAGCTATATATATAGACTAATATATATAATATAACTATTATGCCAACTAAAGAAGTTACCGCATGATATCTCGAAAACAAGATAGGTACAAAACTGATAACATATATGGATCAGCGTATGAAATTTAAGAAAATGCCAAAAAAAAAAAATTGTTACTTTGTTTTAAATGTTTTTAAAGACCAAAACTACGATAGGTAGAAGAAAACACTAATAACCATATATGAGATAATCAGCGATTAAAAATCTACTTAGGGTTGCTCGAGCGACCGGTGGGACAGAGGGGGACTTCTTCTCATACCCCGTAGGGGAGGGGCGAGAACCCCGCGACACCCAAATACAAAGAGCGGGTGTGGGGGTTCCGGACACCCTCCCGGAGGGGGGGAAATTACCCCTCGTCGTCCCCCAGGAGCCGAGAGACCTACTCTCGCATCTTGCGTTCAACTCCAGACTCTATAGTAAAAAAAAATATTCTTTTAACATATTTTCATATTCTATTCTACATAGTTAATAGTTCGTTGTAACCTATACGTAGTTTTGATATAAAAAAAAATTAAAAAAAAGTAAATTTTTTTTTTTTGCATATTCCATACAAGTTCAACCCTGATCCATATCATGTTAATCATTTCTTGTACCTATCTTGTTTTCGAGATATCATGCGGTAACCTTCTTTAGTCTCACCATATATATAATTATAATATATATATAATATATTATTACTATATAAATAATATCTATATATATAAATATATATAATATATATATTATACTATAATATATATATATAATATATATATATATTATATAATATATATATATAATATATATAATAAATTAAATTAAAGGTCATAAAATTATTTAAGAATAGAGGGTTACCCACCCAAAGGAGTAAAATTAAATTTACAGAAACTAAAAATCAAATTAAAAATTTCTTGAAAATCTACTAAATTTTAGCTAAAAACAATAAACAGCAACAAAAAGAAAAAAATTAATAAATAAAAGATGTTTATGTTGGGTTAGAGGTAAGTGGCAATCAAATACTAGATAGTTGGTTAGGTAGAAACCGAATCATAGTTCTTTTCCTAGCATTAAACAATATTGTTAATAGGTTATATAGTTAGGGTATGCATATTCAAATTTCACTTGAAATAAATATACGCCAATGCCTAGCGACAAGTTCATTAAAGTAAATCATTAAGACATTAACTCTTTCTACCAGAATATGAAAACTTCTTATAAAGCATTAAAGTTCATAATAGAAGCAAAAACCCAGCCTCAAAACTAAGTCCTGAGAGAACTCAGATTGAGAAAGACAGTCTATTATAACAGTAGAATGAACCATCTTGGCGTAAAGCAAGAATAGCAGAAAAATTCACAGCACTTGAATCGAGGGAAAGAGAATAACCTAAAATTTCCATACTTATCCGCTCACAATTGTGTCGCAAGAACACAAATCTTCAATAACACCATAGAATGAGAAAATGGTTGAAAAATAGAACTACTTGTGTTTAATTAATTAAAATCCTAAATTAAATGAGAAAAATTAAATTACTTCAAAAAATAAAAATCTTATTCATATGCTTAAAAAAGATCAAAGTTGAGGTAACTATTTCGGTGAAAAAATAAAATCCAAATCTTCGAAAGGTAGCCATGGTTGACTATTCTTTTTTCAAAAAAAAATTATTTAAGATCTCAAAAGTCAACAGAAAAATTTTCGACTTCTCGGTTACTAACTTAACCCTATAATAAAGTTCAAATATTAATAACATTTTTCGTGGGGATCCCTGTGATGTCGTGTTTGAGTGGTTCTCCTACTCCTCTTATTTCAATTCATGAAAAAAAAAATATAATAAAAACTTAACCAAAACGCCTTTACACATCCGCTATACGGTTTTAAAAATTATATAATATATATATATAATATATAAATATATTATATATATAATAATATATATATAATATAAATATATAATATAAATATATATATCAATATATATATATATATATAAATATATATATATAATATATATATAAATATATAATTAATATATATATTATATATATCATATATTATATTATATATATATACTATATATATAAATAATAAAGATATACATAAATAAATATATATAAAATATATATATATATAATATATATATATATTAATATATATATTATAATAATAAATATATATATAATAGCTAAAAAATATGACTAACAGGACACAAAGATATCCGATTATCACTTCTTTATTAATAACGACGTTTCGAACACCCTGCAGCTTCAGTAACTAGGAATAAAAATAAAAAATAATTTTAAATGTCGAAAACGCTCCTATTAATTAAAATGATATTAGGATACTTGGTGTCCGTTTAGTCAATGGTTTCTTGCTAAAAAATACGGTTCCTTTGGAAACAAGCGATACAACATATATATATATAATAATATATATATATATATAATAAAATAATATATAGATATATAAGACTAATATATATATTATATATAAATATAATATTATATAATATTAATATATATATTATACTAATATTATATATATATATATATAAAATACTAAAATAATATATATATAATGATAATATATATATAAAATATATATAGTGTATGAACTCATTAGTAAAATAAAGAAAAAATAATTAGAAAGAAAAGTGAACAAAAAAATTTCAACTAACTGAAAACAAAATAAGAAACGAGAAAATAAAAATAGTACAAAGTATTTATCTAAGTAGTATTTACTTACTAAATTTAATTGATCTAAGTTGAGTGAGACGATTTTCTTGTTAATAGGGTATTAAAGTGTTATAGAATATAACGTTTTTAATTATTATTTGTTATACTTGTATATATGTAGATATCTCTTATCTTTTGGCATTTAAAAATTTCCCACCTAAAATGTTCTACATTTTTGTCTTATGCATTTGTCAAAGAATTAAAGTTTTGTAAAACATGGTTGATAGGCTGTACTAAAAATTGAGCTATATTATAAAAAATATGTTCAACTGCAAGGTCAGGAAAATTTTATACAGTAGAATCTAACTGATAAATTATCATCAATCCAAAAAGCAGTCACTTGCGAAAATTATATATAATAGATTATAATTATATTTATATATATAGATACAATATATAGGAAATATTAAATATGTTTTATATAGGAGATTTAATAAAATAATAATAATATAATAGGCCATATATAGTATATTATATATATTACTATATATATATATATTATATATTACTAAGTATATATATATATATTATATATATATAATAATAATATATATTAAATATATGATATATATAGGCATATATGATTATATATATAAATAATATAATATATAATAATAATATAATAATAGTAATATATATATAATAAAATATATATATATATAAGGATATATAATTTATATATATATATAATATAAAACAGCAAGTTGCAAGACGAGTCACTCTCACGAAATAAGAAACATAAAAGCAAATTCCTTGTATTTTTTATTATTTTATTAAGACTCGTAAAAGGCTCCCTATATTTATAATATCTTATCTTCTCCGAACGCGCTATCGTTGTCGACTGATACATGATTCTTTATTAAAATAATACAATAACTTATAAAAGAAGTATATAATGTAATAGAAGAAGTTACTATTCAAAGCCAGACGACGGGATCGAAAAAACGAATAGCAGAACTCGGGTTATTTTAATAACCGAATTTGCTGATGTGTGTTATAGACATAAAACTATTATCTCACCCTTCGATCTCATCACCAATCAATTTAAACCCCGTCCTTCTAAAAATATGCACCTACTTACATGAAAATCATATTTATATCGATGAGACGGAGCGTATTATTAAAAAAATCATTAACTACTCCACGAAAGCCGAGTGCGAACTACGACAAGAAGACCTCATAAAACTCCCGTTTCCAAAGCCTTAAAACGCGTGGACCCAACGAATGGCTCTGGAATAGAGAATAGACACAGACCACGTTCAGTGGATCCATTAACATAATATTACTTCCCGACCACCAGACACATATTTCGCACCACGAAAATAAATAAAAAGCAACACCCGATGAAGATACAAGTATTAAACATAACGACGTCTCAGTAATAAAGAAATGTCATAATCCAAAAAAGGTAAACGCGTCAGAATAGAGAAACAGGGTGGTCAAAAAAATAATACATTAATAATAATAAACAACCTATAATTATATATAATTTCATAAATTAGATAAAATGAAAGATAAATAATAATTGAACAATTTTTAAAATATAAAAAATTATAAACAATTAAATTTTATATTTTTCAGTTTTATTTATTTCCAAAATAGAGCTGCAATAAAAGATACAAAAACGTGACAACATTAATCAGAATAGATACAACTGCAGATTAAGAGCGAACGAGAATCAGATGACAATATGAGAAAATCAGAGATCAGAGACCAATATAAGAAAGATTTAATAATTTATACATAAAATTAGAGAGATACTGAAAAATTATATGCATTAACTAAGAATGTATTTTAAAATAATAAAAAAGAAAACAGTGCCTTGGACGATTTTCATTTAACATGAATAAATTAAGTGAAGCATTCCCAGATTTATACAACTAATCCTCAAAACATTAGTATTATAGTATAATATATATATGTAATATAAATATATATATATATACTATATATATTATATATATATATACTATATAATATATATAAAATTAATATATATATATATAATATAAATATATATATATAAATATACTACTATATATAATATTATATATATATAATATATATATATATATAATATAGATTATACATAATATATATATATATATATAAATATATAAGTATATATATTATATATATATATATATCCGCAAGTACTGAAATAAGTTATTGGGGATATTGCCCAAAGCACTCATAAGCTTATGAAACAAAAGTAAATTCAGTAATTAGTATGACAAGACCGATCAACAAATGGCGATGTTGCATTAGGCTCGAAAGTACAAAATTTAATAATCTTCTAACTTTCTTAAGCATTCCCTTTGTTTATTAATCTGGCAAAAATAAGCAATTCCATTTCTCTTTAATTCATTTCATGTGAGGTTTCAGACCCTAATGAAAAACACTAAATACATCACAGACATTTGCTTTTAAAATTTAAAGCTTTGCTTTACTCTTACTCTAACGACCACAAAACCTCCTACCTCCCATATTCCTCTTCCTCTCCTGAGTAGATAAAAATGTATAATAAGATTTGGGCAGATATAAGAAAACGAATGCAAAAGAATATATTTTTAATTTTATAATTAATACCTTTGGAATATTTCTTTCCACTCCACAAACCATTTGATGAAGTTCGTGCAACGAATCAATATGCATTAATTACAAAGAGTATTGAATATTTGTACGATTTCATACGATATCAGATAGTTACTAGAGCATAAGCTATTAGCGGCAACGTTTAATAAATATACTTGTTATGACTCTATCGCATATATCTCGGTCGTGTTGCGACGCTTTATCGAAAAATACTGTTCAATAATCCGAACAGCTGTCGCCAATATAAGACCAGAAGATAAGGAGGAGGTCATTCCGTATCGATTATACCACGAGACTCTCGGTCATGATCACCGAAACTGGCCAGACGTTCTTCTCCCATTGAAATTAAAAATTTGAATCATGTCTGTTTGTGGCGTCTTATCGAGTAAAAGTCATCATATTGCTCTTCCGTCGTCGTAGAAAAACGATTGTCGTTAAACTAGTTATATTAGTCTCCAGTTCTTCTCTCTTCTTCATCGGCTCCTCGACTTGAGTACTTTCCTCACTAATTCTCCACGGTCTGTTCATGCAGTTCTTCATTTGAATAAGCTATCTGAATAAAAGTCTATCCTTGTCATTTAAATTATTCTAATGTTTCTTTTCTACTGTCTAATAGAACAATTTCTGCTGATTGATAGCTTATATCCGTAAAATTAAGTAAATAATCCTAACTAATCTCTCTCTTATCTTTCTTGGTCTAATGCCAGAATTATGTAAGATATTAATCAGAAGTGAACATGTATACAGATTCTCTGGTATAAAACGGATCCCTATTTTCAGCAGTTTCGCACATATTTATAGATAAAATATACTATTTTTTATTATATTATCTTATTTTTATATTAAATAATTGATAATTAATATAAAATTATTATAATATTAATAATCATATTAAATATATTAAATATCGTTATAATTATATAGTAAAATAAAATAAGGCGTTTAAATACAAGAAAATATAAAATATATTATATTAGCATTATTGTCTTACATATTTTATTAAATAGTCGATATAAGTCTCAATTATCATTATTGATAATTAACTCCTTGATGGAACTAAAAATTACTTCTATTAGACTGTAAAAATTGAGAAACTATCCGTCGACAATCTGGACAACATATACTCGCCAAGACCCGGAACATTAACATGCGCGAAATTATCAAATAAATATATACTAATACGTAACTACAGTTATCTGTGAGTTTCCCAACAGAAAAAATATCAGAACGCCGCGTTTATAATATTAGACTAACCATGATATACCAAGTTCAAAATAATTATGGGCTTCTATTATTTCTATACCGTATGATAGTACAGTAGATTAAAATATAGAAATCTCTAGTTTAAATACTCCACCGTCCTCAAACTGCTGATACAACTCTAGAGTAATATACATTCGACCTCGTATATAACAGAAGATAGCTATTAGAAACCGCAGAGATGCACGACACCTCTTTTCACGATTACAAAGGTCGTGCGCTACCCTTTTGAAGCCAAAAAGGACTGGTCAAACGTGCAGGTTACGTTCGACTCCGCGGTGACAGAATCTATCCCTATGGCAGAATTAATGCTCGTCTCCAGGAGTACTCGGGTCGGACGAAAAATATAAATGCCGCCTTACAGCCCGCAAGACCCTGTCTTCATATCCTACGGGTATCAGCTGCTTAAATTTCCCTACGTTGCCACCTCAACGACGCTCCTTGAAAACGGTCAATATAAATAATCACGTACCGATAGATCTATCGCGCAAATATGATATTTCGTGAGCTATATTATGGTAATAGTAATTATTTATCTTCGATTGTCTAGCTTACGATTTCGTCAGAGTCTTCGCGTTCGCGATGATCCTGCCACCACACGATTACATAACGACAGTTCGATCTTCGCGACTGCCAATTAATGTAATAAGTCTTATATAATATTACAGGGTACTCCATTTGAGAGACGAAAATATATAATCGTATTCTTATTATATGATTATTATTATTAGTATATACAAATCTTCAACGAGAATAAGTATTAACCGCAAAATGAATCCCTCTGTATAGCTTTGCAACTCTTCCCTGTTCAGACGCAATTTTGACATATTTCGGCAATCGAAATTCGAAAAGAAGTCGCACAATGAGACGGAATAAAATAAAAGGTCTTCGTTGAACAGCAACAGCGATTCATCGTCGACGAAATTTTTATTTCGAGATAAAAATTCGTTGGCATTTTGAACGCGCGTTGTCATTTTCATAAACCTTTTATCGCGATTCGTATAAATTTTGAAGTAGCTTAGTAGAACGGATTTAATCATTAGCAACGTGATGGTGACGGCGACAACCGCGAATAGAGCGCGGGAAATGAAACCGTCCAATCGATTCATTCCGGCGGCGATGCGGGATTATTAACTCAGAAAAGAGTGACCGGGTATTTCATCTCGGCCCGATTCTCGTCAATCAAACACAGTTTAAAAATTTCGATATTTCTATCGACGAGCGAAAGAACGCGCCTTCTTATCGTTATATCCGCGTTCGAAGACACGTGACCTAATCTTACGATAAAATGATTCACTTTTTCGAATTTCCTCTTCGGTTCGATTTTACGTTCGATTACCGAGGTTAGGGATCGGTCGTACTCCAACAGCCCCGGATGAAAAAATAATACGTTGTTAAATACGTAATTTAAAAAGTTTTGTTCGAAATCTCTTTCTTCGTCGACGTGGAAAAAACCGAAAGCGATCGCCTTCTCGTTGCCCTTATTTAAAAATTTATATAAACGATCGAAGGCGAGCGCGTTTTTGCGATATCCCCCGTTGCGAAAGATGGCGAACTTCACGCGCTCTCCAGTCGCCGCGAAGAAATATCGAAAACTTTCGAGAAGAGAGATAAGCAATGTATTTTCGATCAAATGATTTTCGTAATCGCCGATAAAAATAGCGATTTTTCTTTCAATTTTCATTCTTTTTCTTTTAAATTATTTAATAAATTGAAAAAAATAATATATACGATATACATATTTAACTTATTTAATTAAAATTTGAATTTTTATATATTTTTTTACGGTTTCCTTCGACCGTCGGATGGTTCGGTATTAGGTCACCCGCATCTACGAAAAACGCGCCGACTGAACCTCGTCTCTAATTATGAAATTCGATTGGAATCCGCACGAGGATAAGATTCCACCGATGACGAAGAATGGCACGATTGTATACCCGAGGAATATAATTTTAAAAATAATTCGGCAGACCAAGGGGGAATTGGAAAGAATCTGCAACAACTTTTATAAGCACTACAAAATCGATATTCCATACGAGATGCTCGAGAATTTCGATCCTTCGCTCTGGGTTCTCGGTTTACCTAACAGCGACGACCACCTAATGGTCCTGCAAAACGTAAGCAGCGTAAGAACCAGATCGATTTTCTCTTCTCATATGCGAGATCTTCTCGATAACGCTCAAATAGAGAAAGTTCATGTGGAATGGATGGCGCGTTCGAAGGAGCCGCTAGCGTGGAATCTCGACGCCCCGCCGAACAATCTAGGAGTTATAATCACGAACCCCGGCAAGGCGACTAAGAATAGATACACCCCTTCATCGCTCTTTCGGAATATAAAGGTTATTCCCATATTGAAGCTGGACCTAACGCGAGAGGGCGAAAGCCAAATTACGGACGACGAAGAAGAAGCCGAGGTCGAATTTCATTTAAATACCGTCTGTAACGAAGCGTCGAAAATGAAATCCCGATACGCCGCCCTCGCCGCCACTTCCGCCGCCCGAAAGGTAAAGTTTGGCACCACGCCCGTCTCTGACCTTCCCTTCCAATCAACATCGACGACGTTTACATACGATAAAGCGCAACAAAGTCGACGAGCGACCGATCAGCAGAACGTCCACGATGGCGCATCATCGTCACCGCCGCCTCGACCCCGCCATCTCAAAAGAACATTGAACGAAATTAGAGACTTGATCTCGCAATCTCCCTCTACGATATATCCGCCGGACAAGCATCGGAAACTGATGTTTATAAAGCGACTATTAAATACATCAACGGAAAATATCGATATTTTATCGGATAAGGAATACGATGGTAAAATATTCACGGTTGTGGCACTCCGAATAAAATAGGATAAAATCTCTCGTTTGTTTTTACCCATTACTAGTAAACGATTGTAATTTTCTTTTTCGTATAGTAAATTAATTTTTATTTTCTTAGCTTTTAAGAGTTAATTTACCACACCGCGCCATTTTTTGACAAAAAATTCCTTTTTATTTAAACGACTTTTTAGAATTCATCGAAATGAGCACTAAAAAAAACATCAAAAGGAGCGGGAGAAAACCAGAGGGTTTGAGTATTTTCAGAGACCCAACTCAAATTGACAAGCGTTTTACATCGCCTTGCCGAATTAATATACATAAAGTTGTTCAAAATATTTGTATCAGAATGCCGGAGGGTGAAGACGTCGATATCGGTGAAACGATCAATAAAGTAGTAGGGTTGGGTAAAGGCGAAAATAACCAAGCGAGAAGACTAATAGAAGGTGTTCATTTTTGGACCGATTTCGTCCACCCCGATTTTCAGTATAAGAAGAATAAGAGTAAAGACGAAAATGTTGTTGACGATAATATGTGAGAGATGTCGATGATGATGAATTGATGACGATGAAATAAAGAGATGAAGATTGAAGTATTACATATGCAAGATGTAAGATGAAGCATGAAGGATGAAGAAGGATTAGGAAATGAAGGTATAAAGGGAATGATGAAGATGAAGAAGATGAAGACGGAGGAGATTTTCGTCTGCGTGAAAGATAAACACGGAGGCAATAAGTGACCGATCCATTGACAATATAAAAACCTAATTCTATTGAAGTAATTAAAACAGTTTCGGAGAAAAGAAAAACACTGGGCTATTCTAAATCAAACACAATAGATAAATAGAGTAACAGAGGAGGAAGAAAGCTAGAAATCTAAAAATTGATAATTTATACACGCGTAATAGATAGTTTCTAGCGGGCGTATATTTTTCGTAAAACGAAATATTATGGAAAAGTGCTTTTCAACGTAACAAATAAATATTTTTTTGGATGAATTTTTTTTTTTTTCTCGTTGTCACAAAATGACGAAGATTTGTATTTGATTCTTTTAAAATAATTAACTTTTTTTTAAAAAAAATTAGAAACACCTTTCTCGCTACATTCTTTTTAATTAACAAAAAAACATACAGTAACAATGGACTACTATATCGGCATCGACTCCGAATATTGACGGCGCCTCTACCAGCACCGATGAAAGTTGAAAATTATAGTACGCCTCGCCCGAATAAGATGGCGAACCGCCACGTCGCTGGTGTTTATTATTCCATCAAAATCCGAAACGTTTTTTGATAACCTTATAGGCACTCTCGTTAGGAACGAACGTCTACACAGAATATCCTCATGGGTATTAGAATATGTCTTTGTTGTAACGCGACTCGGAAAAAGGTTGAAATTTTCGAAAATTGTTGCAAGGAAATGAATTTGACACGCATTTAATACAGGGCTTTCGGAAAGTTGGATGCGCGAAAGCGTAGACGCCCGGGGCCTCGAACGTCTGGCGTGTGACAAGGGGGGGACACGCGCCGTGAAAAAAAAGGGCCTGCGTAGAAAGTAAGGTAGGTGGCTGGATAAGATTCGTAAAGTTAGAGGTAGCAGTACAATTGATCTTCAAGTAGAACAGTGACTTCTCACGCCTTCGTGGCTGGTTCGCACGTGATGCTTCGTAATTCGATTGAGAGGATGGTATCAGACTGCAGTTTAAAACCTGTATAAACAATGTCAGTTCAGGTATAAATACACCCCCTTGAATCACCTCTGCGCCACGACCATCCCTCTGTTTGGAGGTGGGGGGCTCAGTGTTTTGATTTATTTTTGTTATTTCTTTATAATATGCTACTATTTATGATATGTAGCACATATTGAATTTTTGTAACATTGTCACTTTTGTGAAACAAATTTTCAGTATTGAATATAAATGTTTTTAAAAGTACAATTATATGTTAATATTGTTTTAAAAATGAAATATTTGAACCAGCTATCGACACTAAGAAAACAATTTGTATTTGAATGCTGTATAAAGGCTTATTACAGAAAATGTAAAAAAAAATATTGAACAAGAGACATATTTAGGGGGCTCGAGCCCATGGGGACAGACGGGGGGATGTCTTTCCATACCCCGTAGGTGAGGGGGAGGAACCCCGCGACACAAATACCAAAGGCGAGGCGTCGCGGAGATCCTCATCCCGGCAGGGGGGGGGGAATGTCCTGCCCTGTTCTCTTCCCGGAAGGCCAAGAGACCCGATCATGCCATTCTTTTGCTGTTATTTACCCTGGGGTACCTTTATTTTAAAATAAAATAAAATCCATCATTAGAATAAAATACAAGTCAATACCCTAATTTAATATTTACTTTCTTGAAAAATATTTAACCAATTTCGAACTTTTAGTTTCATATGGTTCCCCGGTTACACCGAAAATTCATTGATAGTTAGTCATGTATCTACCCAGGAAACTATAATTTATAAAAAAAAAAGAGCAATAAAAATTTAATAAAACCTAATAAATAATACATAAAATCTGGAGGTAGATTCCCCGTTATTGAAACTATATAATGATGAAATATATTTTTGCCATCTCATGTCCCCAGTTACCCAAACGAAATTTGATGTTTGATGATCATATACTAACCTATTATTAATGAAAAAAAAAAAACTCAAAACTTGAATATCATTAACCTGGCTCCTAACCCGCGTTATATTATATATATTATTATTATATAACATAATAAAGTCATATAATTATCAAGAATTAGAGAAATATAGGCTATAAGCTTTTCTAACCAAACGCGCTTATTATATTTTATAATATATTATTATATCTATATATTTAATAATGGGAAATAAAATTGATATTATCATTAATATATTATTATATGTAAATTATGTATTTTTTTTATATATTATTACTATAATAGATAGACAATATATAGATGGTTTAGGAATAAGAGGATTCATGCCCATGTTAAATATGCCATTATATTCTGTTATATTAATTTTCATATTCGTTTTGATACATACATATGATTAATAATATCGTATAATAATAAAGAATATAAAAGAATAGAATTTAGTATAAACTATCCTTTTATATTATATTCTAGAGCTGTTCAGCCCTATAACGATATACTTGATAATAGATATATATATATATTAATATATAACGGATTATTATTTATATAATTATATTATCTGATATATACATTTATTATATATTAGTTATTTAAATTATTATAATAGTTTAATTATTTATCTATGATAATATATTAATGTATATAGTATATACTTATCTATTATATGATATTCTCAGAAGTAATGTTGTCGTATATTATAGCTTATATATATATTTATATTGATATATTATTATTAATAATACTTGTATTATTATTTATATATTCGGATTACATGTATTATCTATTTACATTTTTATACATCTAAACAAGCCTAATATTTTAACATACATTTTAAAAATTATTAAACAATTTCCGAAATTTTTTGAAACATGTCCGTTACACTTATGCAGTTGTTAGGTATCAAGAAAGCGCTAGGCAACTATAATAAAAAAAAAAAATTCACAGCAATTACTAACACTGACGGAGCCGTAAAACGGAAAAGCTCCTATATAAGTTTTTTTAATTCCGATGTCCCCCTTACCCCACTGAAATTATTGTCATAGCGATCATATACCTAGAAAATTATTAAAAATAACCAAAGAAATTTAAAATGCATGGGAGTCAGGTGTTAGATGGAAACAAATATCTGCTGATATTATTGTGATATATATTGTAGTACTATACTATACTATAGTATACAGTATATAAAATATATAGTATATGCTCATAAGGTCTATATTATTATACTTTTTATGATTGTGATGGGTATTAGTATACTGTCAGCAATCTTATACAGATTCAGTATAATATGCTTTAC
Organism: Trachelipus rathkii; assembly: GCA_015478945.1. Taxonomy (NCBI): domain Eukaryota; kingdom Metazoa; phylum Arthropoda; class Malacostraca; order Isopoda; family Trachelipodidae; genus Trachelipus; species Trachelipus rathkii. The sequence goes on along the minus strand of JABUQX010110465.1, from coordinate 22,997 downwards.
AATAAACGCCCACAAGACGGTATATATGTATTTAACTATAGGTCAATATCGCTACTACAGTATAATATATGTGAAGCATGGTATATTCTGACGATAGAACGATATTTTCTGAAAAAAAAATTTATGTTCCGCCTCAACAAAGTTTCCTACTTTGCCAATTAAAGGAAGAAATTTTACAGGTATAAAATTTTTAGAAGAAAATTCTTTAGCTGGCAAGGTCTTATCTGAAATTATGCCCCAGAATGCTTCCCACTCTAATACGACCTATTTTCTTTTTAAAAGGGTAACGTAACTTAACTTTTGCCTTACTAGAATTTTTTCGATATCCCAGAACAAATTTTCCAGTAAATATCTAAAAATATTTTTAGATAACTACTAGGGAGATTACCATTACGTTATTATATTATATCATATATAATACTATATATTACTATATAGTATAGTATAATTAACGGTTAACTATATATGTTAAATTGCAGTACTAGTATTCAGTTACTAGTAAAAATTTTAAATGACTTATATATGCGTAATTATTATATTCGGAACGAATACAAGGTTATAAATTAACGGGTGCTTAATGAATAGATACCAGGTAATATCTACAATACTAAGTTATATTTATATATATAATTAATATATACTATATAATAATTATGATTAATTATATTATTTATAATTAACTTTAGGATTCTATTAGTTATTGGATTAGAATATTATAACAAAAACCATTAATTTTCCATAATATTAGGAATTGGATAATAAGAGGTATGTATGTTCTGTCTATATATATAGTATAGGATATTTTGATACTTATATGAGGTGATGTTATTTTCGTATTACTAGGAGTATATATAATATATTTATCGTATTATTAATATGAATATTAATATAAACTCAAAGATAATATGAATAACAAAAGATATATAATACTATATATAATATCATATTAGGATGGGACGAAAGAACCTTTTTTTAATATTCAACAAAGCAACGGGCATGCACTGCTTAAGTATCATGTTTGATGTTTGTTTAAAAAGTCTTCAAGATAGTGCGCAGCCGTGCTACCCCTGCCACAACATAAACCCATTTTATTACGTTTTTTGGCATGTGAGCATGATTCAAATGCCAATCTTCAGCGCCCACTACTACTGTTTCATATATAGCATGAAATTTTGCTTCTATAGGGTCATCGATTTACTGGTAAATCTACTAGTTCAACATATAAGACTTTTGCTGCGACGAAATTTGAGTATATGGTGTCAAGACGGCTTTTTTAGTAGCTGACCCCATTTATTTCCGGGCCATTCTTCTTACGTTATAGTACTCAAAATAAAATCAAAGCACGTATTATCCATATTATTAATCAGAAGGAGTCTCTCAAAATTATTGGACAGTCTTTGTGATATTCTGAATGAACAGCAAACAGTCCTCCTAGGTTTAAAACAAAATTTATGCCTCCTTTCCCCTCTGCCCTGTAGATAGGCGGATCATTTTCATATCATTATAATATATATATTTATTATATTTCACCTAGTTATGGTCTGATTAATAACGTAGATAAAAAATCATTATATATTGTGACTATACTTATACTTATCTTATTATTAAAGTGCTATATCGGTACTAGTAAATATTATATATGTTAATAATACTTACATTATCTATCAAGATTAATACTAAATTAAAAACAAAGGGATGATATTTATAGGTATTATTGATATATATAGTTATATAAACTATTACTATTATAATATTTATATTATGATATATATATATAGGTTCTATACTGATACTATACCTAGCGTACATATATATACTCCATAGGTTGCCTCATTTACCATTTTACATTTTCTGCAATAGGAATTTAGTCCATTGTCCTTATTAGTATGACTTTCCGTAGATGTTCTTTACTGAACTGTTACTATACATCATTTCAATAATTGCTGCCTCGTGTCTGTCTCGTTCATATTCGAATTCTTTACTTACAGATGAAATTCTTGCATAAAAATTAGGGATACACTGACAGTTTACTACTCCCTGAGCTTGCATGAAACAAGTAGTCTTAAGTGGCCGCAATTGACCCCAAAATCATCACAAACTTCACATCAAGCACAAAGCCATTCAAGAATCTTTAAATCTCTATATAATCTAAAAGCATGGTCTCCCTAAGAAATTTCCAGAGCTTAAAGATAGGACAAAAGACACTTAACACATAGACAGTATTGGTAGATTAAATATAAACAATCGACACTCATCTCAGGAAAACATGACATGCTACATTCGGCACCACAACAATAAAAGAACACGCCTTAACATCAAATTCCTGAACTAATTACAAACACTTCTTGACCAAACTTTCAAGTTTCCCTCACCACGAACATCCAGCACACGAATGAATAATAGCAATAAAATATGGGTAAAAACAATACAAATATTCAACAACATATACTCTCTGAAATTCATCTCATGACCGCAAACACACAAACCCCAAGTGCAACACAAACACGCAACATTCATGCAACTCACTTGCAAAGCAAAGTCAAATCCAGCACCCTCAAAAAAGAAATCATCAAAGCCCTCAAGAAATTATTAATGCAACCCTAGTCAACAATAAGAATAACGCAATACCTAGAAACACATACAAAGACCCTTAAGAAACTGACAGCATCAGCCCACGATATGCAACATTCTCCATACAGCATCTTCAAGACACCTAGAACAGGTCTCTTGATTAACCCTTACTAGCACAATATACAACTGTTGCATCAGCCTAACAATTCCTTCCTGCCATCTGGAAAAGAGCATCAGTGATACCCAAGCTGATCAGAAAAGCCCCCTCATCCGATCAGTCCTATCGCGCAATCACTTTGATCAACACTATGCAATGACTTCTATTGAAAAAATCAGTACTGCAACATACAATAAACACCCACATTCACAAACAACATATCTCCAACTGGCTTCAACAACAAAACCACTCAACACAACCGCCACTTACAAACATGCATCCAACCCACAATACGACCGCTCAACTTTAAAAACCCACGCACAAATTCAATGTGCATAGGCAATCTATGTTTAAGAAAGCCGTATACGTACCCAACGAATAACAATAAATCCACTATATACAAAATCAAATCTGAGATTAACCTTAAATAACAGAAGTGATGTCCAAGCTCTCCAATCAAGGGAGAACAGCACTTTACAAACTACAACACAAAATCCAGAAGTAGTAAATAATAAGGGTACCAAAGGGCATATTGAGAATTTTACAGAGGCTAAGCGTAAGGACCCGTCCGTCCACAGAGGGGGCGGAAGGAGTCCTCCCCGCTCTAGCACGTGAGCGAACGTCCTACGCCTTTAGCGTATGTAAAGGGCGTTTCCAGAAATATATATGTAGTATAATTAGAGTATATATATGTATATAGTAGTATATACAGCAAAAATATGTATAGTAGATTATATATTATATATATATATATATATCATGTTGGTCTTGTATGTACCCGCATAGGGCGTGGCGTATAGGATACGTTTATTTCACTCGAACGTTCTTATGAACCCCAGGTGTCATGATAAACTCACGGAGTGTACCGCGAGGATATGGTGCAGCTTACTAAATGATGATTTAGACCTAAATAATATGAAATATTAAAGAATCGGTAATCGTACTAGGTAAATATTAATAGATATATATATATTATATATATATTATAGTAATATAGTACGTATATATTATATATATATATATAATATAGAACTATATATATATATATATTATATATATAAATATATTTTATTATTATATATATTATATATTAGTAATATATATATATGAGATGACCTATCGTATATAAATACTCGACGATTACTATCGTTACTATATATTTATATATATATTAAGGTAATAATTACTAAACTTATATCGTAGCGATCATCCGATTTATAGATATGACAACATTTCAATTATTGCTGTACTCTGTATGACAATCCTACTCCTCGTAGCACAATTTTATCATTAATTCATGGGTGTAAAGATATACAAACTATAAACCCGTATTTTGAGATATCTTACAGCTCAGACTAATCAGTCAGTCAGATTAAAATTATTATAGACAGTCAAATAGACAAAAACTCTCACTTCAAGATTATCCTCCTCAGAAATCCTCCCGCAAGAGAGGTAAATTAAGGAAAGGCTGCGACTCGAATTTTCGGATCACAAACACAAATCCTCGATTACAAAATAGGTGGAAAACGCCGCTGGAAAAGGCTGGGATACAATTCGGTCTAGCGAAGAGAGGTCATCTAAACAGGAGGGACTTTATTACTTGTTACTGTTTTGAGTTATACCCTACTTACTGTTTAATATAAATACCTCATTCGAAAATATGGATATTTTACAAGTTTACATTCCTTGGTTAATTAGTGAGCTTGCGTTATAAAGTCTCACCAGATGTCTAGCAAGGTAAGAGCCTATTAATATGGTGTGAAACGCGGAGAGACAGCAGAACTTCCTTCAGGCGCCATTCTCAAATAAAACCAAGAGATGAGATGAGATGAAGGAAAAACTGCAATAATACAAAAATTGCTCAACAGAACACTCCAGAGCATGATCTCATAGAAATGAACAGTTCAGTCGAAGCTTCAATTTTGCAATTGTTGTAATAAATTCCTGGATTATGTCTTCACGCTTTCAAAACTATCACGAGTGCGAGATCTCGATCGCTGGACATAGAGCACAGAAGTCATCTTTCAGGACTCATGGTTATGCATTTCGATCATTCCAGTTTGGAATTATTGGTCAGAATAAATAGGCCATCTTTGGAATCTCCAGATACGAACTTTGTCCTTTTCGATATTCTTCAAATGTCTGTGACCTTCCCCTGTGTATGTAGTGACTGAGCGCAATTTGTTCCGAAATAAGGACCTAATCATTATTCGAAGCATTATTATCGCCTTCTACATTATGTAACTTGCTTTTTGTGGTATGGCATTTCTTCCTCATTTAAGTATTGGATGAATGGGGCAGAATCATTTGTGAATTCCACTACGAACTTGATTTCCTTTTCGAATTCTAAAAAAAAAATGGGGGGTTGTTTCTTCGGGCTGGGGCCTTTTCTATTTTAAGTGAACAGAAACATTTGTTACATTAAATAAGTCTAAACTTCAAGCAACTTCCTCTCTATCATATGTCAATCTACTGTCTGTCTCTCGTAGGACTTGAACTAACTTTGAAAATAATCTCAGGATTTTCCCTTCAGATCACAAAATGTATAGAAACTTGAATAATAATAAGGTATATATACTGGACCTACCTCTTAGGAGATTAGATGGTTTCGAGCCAAATATGGTTCCTAAAATTAATTGTTGAATATATTCATAGAACTAGTCTTGCACTAATCTTATTTATAACCTTCTTTATGTTATACACAATTTGGGTGTAGCCTTTTATGCAGTTTAAATGTTTGTATGTCTGTAGGTGTGTTAATTACTTATGTCAATGTAAAGGTTGGAGCTTTGAATATCACTTTGGTGAGATTATCTATAGGTACTTAGTAGGCATTCAATTGTTATTTAATAATATTACGTATCATGAGATTACCTAACTGATTATTGTTTAGTGTCTTCCGATGTTCAGTCTGCTGGTATTTGAATACTTTCTTTCAATTCATGTTTACTATTTTCCCATTATGTGTTGATGGTTTACTTATGTTGCTGGACATCAATTAGAATAATGCTTGCATGTTGAAGTACTTTAGATTTTTATGTATTTTATTTTATTCCTATAAGAGCTATATAAAAGTGTATGAACGTTTCGCTTGTTTCAATATATGAATTGCAAGCAATAAATGTAATTTGATGTCCAGAAAAGTGACTATGAAGATAACCCAATTTAATTCAAAGCTGCCTTTTATTGGATAGGGCGAAAAATAGGAGAACAATTGCTTTTTATTTTGATTTCACACAGCGCCGGACTTAAGAATTGACTGAGCGTCTCTAATGAGAGGAGCAGAGCTAGCATCTTGCCTTAATATATTCAAAACTTATAGTATCTGGTGGTGGAGTCGGTGTATAGGACCGATAGACAGTTAATGCCTGCTAATGAAGGATAAGAGCTGATGAAAGGGAAAGTAACCAGTAAAGAGGGGATGCGGGGAAGGACATTGAGACAGTGAGAGTGATTTATACTAATCTCAATACCTACGGAGAGTAAAATTTCTTTTGACTCATTATTATATATCCCTGTCTTCTGATGAGCCGAACCATCTACTTGAACTCAGATTAAAGTTCCTTCAGCTATCAAATTATGTCAGACACTAATCAAAATACTGAAGAAGAATTACTTTCAATCGGTCAAGGATCTCTCTTTTCAGACGTCCCTCGCCTTTAAACCCACAAAGGACGGACAGTAAGATCTGGGAGAAACGTTTGACTCGAGACATTGAAGATATACTCGATTCGCAATTTTGCGCCGCTAAACGACAAGAGTCTGAGGGTCAGTTCGAAAAAGGACGCATGATGGACGTGGCTCTGGCGACTTATGCATTATTGGTTTGGCCTGCCCTACGACGTGTGCGTACTATCTCCTAACAGAAGGTGCTTTTATGTTATCTTTCTGTGATTCTCAGTAGCAGTCTGCCTGGCGGGTCGTTATTTTTTTAGTCATGTTTGGACTAAAATCGCTTGATCAAGTAGGTATTTCCTAAGTATTGCTTCCTTGTTATGTAGGGTGCATTGCTGATAAATAAGCAATTAGCAGGTTAAGCGCTTAATATATATATCCACAGGCCTACTACTAATCAATCCGCTCCCCTTTATGTCATTATTTTTATATTTATTATTATTTTATTATGATTTATTTATTATGTATTTGATTATGTTTAGTTATGTTTTTTATTGAATTATTGTATTATTTATTATATTATTAATATTATTTATTATTATTTTATTTTATATTCGAATAGCGATAGATGTCCACAAAGGAAAAGTTATTAAATCGCTATTTACGTTTACTTTCAAACCAGTTTGTATCAGGCGGCACGAAGGCATACAAATTGAGATCAGGATCAGTGGGTTCTGTATCCGGAACCCGGTGGACCCCGCTTGGACCGATCGTAAGATGCCGTTTTAGATGCCCGGGAGTAATTTTTAATGGGGGCATGTGACGTGGGCTACTATAGTGTGGATACCTCGGTATGTGCGTGGCCAGACGTACACCTCAGTAGGACGGTTCTTAGGTATTCTAGAGGCCGACGATACGTCGCGCCCGCCTCCGGGCAGCCCTGATTAGTCAATAAGGCCGCCAGGAAATGTACGCCGATAAATCGCAGTGCCCCCGTGCAAGTGCCTGAGAGGGTCCTGAATGGCTGGGAGGGGATTCTCGTTCTATGTGGGGCTGTGTGAGTCTGTAAGGGGCGGTGTCTTCCCCTCGACTGCGGAGGTGCAAGCCCCCGGATTGTGGTACGGAGAGAGCGTCGCTTATCTTAAGTAATCTTTTTTCAAACCATGCGGGGGCTATGTTAATCGTGAAAGGAAGGGGAGTGTATGGATGTGAAAAATATTATCAGATCATGAACGGTATGAGATTGATGTGAGGAGGTAATGTCCATTTCGCCTGAGGCTCGCCGCTAGCGCGATGCGCGGGTTAGCTTCTTAGGGGCGGACGTGGGTGTCGGGCGGAAACGTTGGTAAAGCGAAGTTGCGGCAGGGGGTGGAGTTTGTGTGGAGGAATAACAACAGACGCATGGGGCGGTGGTCCTCATAATAGTCGGTCAACTGAGCATGTGCATCACCAGCAGTACTAAATGTCGAAAGCAAATATTCAGCGATTTCCCAGCCGAACCCCCCGAGTGTGGGGGGGGGATGGGAAATAAACGTGCGTACATAGTTAACAAAAGTCATTCAAAGCAAAAGCGTAAGCCGCCCGGGGAATTGAAGGAATAGGGAAGAAGGGTGGGTCGAGTCCGAAAGAATTTCAGTTGCGGGATCAGCCGTGCGTTGGGTGGCTTGAGTAGCTAGGGCGGCGCGGCCCCAGGCCCCATTGATTTTGGATGGATCGGTCGAGAATCCACGGTGACGTATTACAGATTCAATATATATTAGTCTGTCTTACTTCGAGGGCTAGATATATTAATATTCTTATTTAATAGATACACTACATGCCTCTGCGCATTTTTCTTGAAAAAAATTGTATTTTCACCTTGAAACTTCTGTATTCGGTTATATTTTATCTAAGAATTATATATGTAATATTTTTTTTTTATCTTTCTTTTTTTTGTACAGAAATAACAGCACGCTCACGAGGTCAAGAAGCCTCTAATCTGAGGAGGGTGGTTTTTGGGTGTGATCCAATTTACGTAGCAGGGAGGAATCCAAGCCAATGGAGAGAATAATCACCTGTCGCTCCACCCGCCCAATGTTTTGGAAAATCGTGTACCCATCCTCTGGTTTGTATTGAGCGAGTGCTCGTCTCTCCAGCGGAAAGTTAACCCGTGGGTGGAAGGACTGAGTGATTAAATAACATAGAAGGGAATTAGCAATAAAAAAAAGTAGTGTATTACAATATCTATCAATACCATTAGTATTAGTTACCTAACTATAAATCCAAGCCGCGATACCATTTCTGTGACTCCCTTACCTATTACCAGACAAGCTGGGGTTGGGCATTAATTCTATCTTATCTCAGTTATTAACAGTTCCTATGAACAGCTGTAGATTTGCATAAAACAAGTTCAATAATATGTTTCATCCCCCTTATATGCGTAGGCTCAGCTCTAATCACTGTAGTGTTGTAAATCTCGTGGGTATAGATTCTTAATGAGCTAAAATTATCTTATGCTTTATCTAGTGTAATTTATCACACCGGTTAAGTAACATTATGTTCAATAGATCCATATCAGTTCGAAGTACTATGCACCTGTTACTACACTCATATTTAATCTATTTTGGGGTTTTATCGACTTACGTAAACTGTCTCATTATATCACGAGTAATGACTCATGCGATCGTACGATAAAAATTATATGAGAAGGTGTAGCGTATATAGAAAGAACCCACATAACTTCAGAGAAGGCTATAGTGGGTAAATTTCTTTCAAAGTTGATGACGGCAATTGCCATGGGGAATGTCTTGAATAAAGATTTACAATCGTGTTGTTTATTGTTTGCAACTTTCCTCTTTCCAATAAACTTTATTATGTGATCCAATATAAGGTTAATTTTCAAATATAGCCATCAAAGTAGTATGATTTGTTAAATGAATGTTTTGCAAGGACTCTTCAAGCCCATGTAAATATTATAATTTAGAGTGCGTTTAGAATGTTACATGGAAATCCTCTGCAGATAATATCGATAGAGTCCTTTCTGCGACGTCGTCTTGTTGAGATTATTCATGGGTGTGGACAGGATAGTTTGCTTTCCGTCATACTCTTGAGGCAGGGACGCTTGCCTTCTGGTATGCCTTCGGTTCACATCTTAGATTATCTTAACCTGTCATACCTTCAGTATGTAAATCAGCTGCTCGTTCATCCGATTTGCGTTAATCCAGATTAGTCTGCGTATTCTGTCCTTGCGTGGTATTTGGCTTCCCGTTTAGTTCCATTCGCGTGTGCAGCTCAACGACGGCAACGGCCGCTGATGTCGGTAACGAGCTTATCATCTCGAACCGTAGGAAAGTCTCTAAACATAAAGCAATAATAGGAGCATCTCAAGGAATAAGCAAAGAAAACGATAAACGTAAGATAGAAGTATAGACAATAATAAGGACGAAGAGGAAAAGAAAATTAGATATAGAAAAATATATAATATAGTGACATAAAACATAAACGATAGTATTACATCAATAATACTAGATGAATATATACCCACAGCACGCTGCTCAGCCATCGGGGTATCGATGAGAGGGACCCATTTTGTGGATAGGTTGTGCGTGTGCGCAAGAATTCCCGGAATTGTCGCTAATTTTCGCGTCGAGTGGCACGGTTTGTGTCCTGCGCCAGAGCTTTCCGATGATGCCGCATGGATCGCAGGCCTTCAGATACCGACAAGGATGAGGCGAGTCGCATTCGGAAGCTCGCGGCGGGTAGCGCATAGGGGCGTAACTTCTTACCTATCGTATCAGTAGTTGGATGGAAAAGGGTGAGCTTATAAAGACGGGCTCAGCGATGGCCAATGCCAGTCACTCAGGGGTAATATTATTTATAATATTACGTCCATTATCAACGTCTCTCTAGTTGGTGTATCAGTAATACCTATAGCGTCCTTAGTGTGGAGGGTGACTAGGACCCTATGTGAGAAGCGGTCGGGGGGGGTAGATGGGTAGTTATTTTATTATACTATAAGATATATTATATCGAGGTTGCAGTAGGTGTGGTTGTTATATAAAAGGCTGGGTAGTGGAGTAGTCATTGGGAGGTCGAATAGCTGCTAGGTATTGAGTCGGGTGTGAGTGCGGTATATCGTAATTGTAATAGGGGAGGCTACATTCTCTAGAAGCCGTTGTCTTTTGATTATCCCAGAAGAGTTTAGTGGAGAATCCAGTGGGTGTTGTAGACACGTAGGGCGGAGACCTCCGGAATCGAAGACTTTTAGGGGACCGGCGGCGGGACTTCTGGGAAGGGGGTTCGGTGATCAAAGCACGCCAGAGGGTCCAGAGGGCGCGCAAGTGCGGGTGTACGCCCAGCAGAGGTCCGAGCGTTTGTAATGTCCTGCCGCCAGGTACCGGAACGTAGCCCCCGCTGTCGGATGGCTACGAGCGCGGAGTATTTACGACCGCACAGCTTCTGTCTAGTAGGAGAGCAGGGTATAGGACAGATTGTGCGTGGGCGAGGGCCTCCTAGGCTTTGTAGGGCTGTGGGGGAGGCGGGAGGTCTGCTGGACGGATGTGGTTGAGGCAGTTATTTGGGGATGAGGGTGATAGTGTGGATGAGGATTATATGTGGTGGATATGAATCTATAATTTGGTAGTATCAGGTCAGTCAAGGTGACACGGGTACTAAGGTGGTAGTATACATAGTGTCACGTGCGGGGGTAGCGTGAGTCATATGGTAAGGGGTATGTAGGGTGTTAGTATTGGGATGAGTAGTGCGAGGTGCGCTATAGTGGGATAGGGGATGTCGACCCGGCGATAGGGGCCGCCTGCAGTGTCACATCCCTTCCAGGGCGTAGAGTGACGAGTTTGTGGTGGGTGGCAGCGGGGAGGTATTTCGTGCTTGGAGCGTGGGAGACCCCGGACGGTACTGTAGAACTTGGGGACTGTGACGGACTGGGCGGGGGGCAGGCGGGATCGGACGGATATGTCGCATGGAGTGGAATGGTGCATATTTGGGTTGGGAGTAATATGCGCGTCGGGAGGCTGTAAGTCTGCCGGTTTGCTGTGGGTCTCCCTCCCGAGCCATGTTAGCGAAGAGGTACGATGAGTGTTAGAAGCCTACAGTTTAAACAAGTAGGTGGGTCTATCTTTTACGTGATGGGGTAGTGAGTAACTGGTATATACCGTCGATGATAGGGGTGTTTGATTAAGGAAGAGCTGCGCGGGAAAAATGGTCCGATAATCGCACTGCAAAAGTGTATTATAGTAGGCCTCAGCGGCCGTGATCGATTATTTGAATCGCTGGTTAGAGAGAGTGTGGATGTTGAGTGTGGGGGGTGTGAGGTGCGTGTGGTAACAGTGGTTGTGGCTAATACGCGGTCGTAGGGGGGATAGCATTGTGGGGAGTGGGTGGATGTCCTCGGGAGTTACGTTGTGTTTGATCATAGTGGGGTTTTTTAGTATACTTTAGGTTAAGTCAGGCGTCAATTTTGGCATTCTTTTTATTAAAAACTTTTTTTGTAACGCAAGTGTATTTTTGATTTAATGAAAAAGTCTTACCAATAATATAAGGGGTAATAAATGAGCAAGTTATGGGGGTATATCAGTGGAATATATATAATGTTGGTAGGAATAATATATATTGTGTATGATGGTTATTATAATAGTGGATAGAGTAAGGTAGTATATGTCGGTTTAGGTAGGGTTAGTGAGTTATGGTGGGTTACTGAGCTGTTATATATCATGTATTTGAATGGGGGTTAGGTTGGTTACGTGAATTGGAGGGGTAATAGAGGGGATATGTGTATATGGAGCGTAGGTCGGAATATTAGTATGGTGGGTATATATTTACTGTTATTAGGGGTTATTTAGAAATAATATATTTATTCAGCGAGACTAAGGCGAATACATGCCGGAAATAAAGGGCGAGTGGTAGAGTAGCCATTGAATAAGTTTACCAACGTGGGGGTCTCCATCCCTGCCCGGGTGCGCCGCCCGATGGGCTCGGTGAGGAGTTTGATCGGTGAAGGACCGGCAGAGAAGTTGGGGAGGTGGGTGACTGGGTGGTTGCGAAGGACACCATTCCTGGCGGGAATATGGTTGAGTGAAGTGAAGAATTAGATACGATATATTTATTTAACGCAAGTTGAAACAGAGGAAGAGCTCCTCGGAGTGTCTCATTCAGGCTACCCGGCCCCGTCCTATTCCTTAGCGGTTTTCTTTCTCTCCCCCGCTTTAATACTTGCATTATGACAACTTCGTACCCGCCTAATTGTAAGTTCTCTAAGGCCTATTTATCCAAGGTGACTTGCCACGGGGTTGGAATTTACTTTTCCCCCCTAAATATGTATTCCCATCAAATTTTAGGTTTCTATAAATTTGGACATCCTTAGGTGATTTAGTTTTTCTCCCCATCTAATCATTTTACCAATTATCTACCGAATAGCCCTACTACCAAATTATTGGTGAAGGCTTTCTTTCTAGATTTTTGCGCCCGATATAATTATTTTTCCGCTACCCTTTACTGGACCATACAACCTACTTGTTTTTATGGTAGATACTATGGGAAAAACGGTGGTCTCTCGGCTCTACCCGATTTGTCTTTCCTTCTTACTAGATTATCACCCCATCCGTCATTAATATTATACATTGTTTGGTATTGTCTGATTTTTTTTCCTATTCTACTAACATTACTCCATGGGTGTGCCATCATTTCTATTTAATTCTTTTGTGTAACTATTAGTAAGTTTAATGACTTTCATTTCCAATCTTTGTCTTTCCTTTATATTTCCTTAAGTTATTTACATTCTTTTTTCTTTCTTATTTGTCCTTTATATTACTTCCTACTCCTTCTCACCTCATTACTATTTGATATATACCGTTATTCGTATCTCTTCTTCTCTACGATTCTTGACACAAAAATTCTAATAGACTTAATTCCTTAATTATTTCACATACCATATGGGCTTTTTCCTCTCCTTCCATATACAATCTAAAATGGGTTGCTATGCTTCAATTGAGAACTTTCATGGGTAGACCTAGGCAGGAGCTTACATCACAAAAGGGATTCATTTTTATATGTCATCTTACTTTTTCTCACCAATTTATCTATTAAATTTTCTGCTATACTATTTTATCGGTACTCCATCGTTCCCCGTATTTTTTTTTTTTACGAATATCATTATGGTTTATATTAATAAGTTATTTATAAATTTTTCCCCAGTTCCTGGATTTCATCTATTCTATCCTGACTAATCTTAATATTCCGAACGAAGGCGCACTATGTCTCTCACGCCATCTCTTTAATTACTGCTATTACCCTAGTTGATATTCTATAATATAGAACTCTCTATTATACCCTTGTAATCTTTAGCTTCTCCGCACTTTATTAGATTGTGCTACAATTGCCGTGAGTATATTTTTTTTAAATTCGAAGTCTACATAAAGTTGCCGTCTTATTTTCGTTGTCACTCGTCGTTAGCTATCATATATCTATCATAGGTATCTATCATAATTTGTCACAAGCAGTGTTTATATGCTAGTTGGTTCTGTTATTTTATTTTAATATTCTTTATTTTTTCTTTTATTTATTTATCTTTTTATTTTCTCAGTTTATATATTTCATTATTAATTTTATTAAAATTTTTATTATTTTTAGTTTATTTATCTATATACTAATTTTATTATATTAAGTGTTTCTAATATTTATTAAGAAAGATTGAAATATCTTAATTCATATTTTGAAAGCCTTCTTATTCTATGTTCAAAACTTGAAATTTCTTCATAATTTAAGATCATTGTCCTATTTTTCTAGATCGATCATTTCCTCAGTGAATATGACTTGATTAACAATACGATATTTGTTCAAGTGTAATCTTTTTCCAAGGGATTTTTGAACAATTTTAATTTACCATAATATAATGTATTTCAAATGGTGAATGCAAAGTATTTAACCATTTGAATATATTTTGTGAATTAATCCATAATATTCATTACTAAGAGGAGTATTATTCATTTGTAATTATTGAATGTATCTAAAACTATTTTTCATAAGTACTTATACAGCGTACTCGTTTACAATCAATCGGTCGCGACTGACGTAACGAGGCCGTACCTGTTAAAAGAGGCGGCGAACAATTTTGTAGCCGAGCTATTGTGAATGGCATATGACCCTATAAGATGGTAGGGTGGCCCCATTCGACATTTCGGGGTTTTCTTCTTCTTTGAGACATAATGTATATATACTTGCTTAGTCCAATCAAATGTGTGTAGTGACTTACTTCTTACTATGGATGAAAGATTGATACTAAGAAGGCACAAATTCGTGGATTATGCCCCAATAATTAATAATTTAATTGTCTTGAAAAAATGTAAGCTGGAAAGTTGAATTAAATTTCAATAATCTATATAGGTAATTCCTTCGTTTTCGAAAAAGTTTCTTTAAAGTTGATTTGATGATTAAGAGGCTCAGAAGTTGATGGGTAAAAGAGATTAGTGTTGTATTTAGTAATTTACTCCATCCAAGAACCTGAATCATAGGTAGTTTGGGCAATAATAGATAAATAAATATTAAAATAATAGCTAATTAGGCCAAATTACGAATCTTATCGTCTAAATTATTCTATTCATTTACCCATATATATTAGCTTTTCTATTTACAAAATCTGTTGGGTAAACGCGTGTACTAGGATGATGAATCGTATATAGGAGTGTGGCCCAATATCAGAAAGGTTCGGCTATACTGTGCCCTTGCATTGGTCTATACTGAGTATAGTATGGTTCCGTTAGGTAATACTGTATCGTACGTATTTAGTATATATAATATTATAATAATTGTAGGGTCCTATTACTACGATATCGCGGGTTATAATCATATTTAGTCACTAAATCAAGTTGTGTGCAATAACAATAATTTGGATTATCATGGAAAACGAAATGATTTTGATTAATGGTAAATTAGAATCCTCGTTGACCTGTCATGTCTGTCTAATTGATGGAATATATTTCTTTTTTAAGAGGAAGCCCTGGATTACTTCATTTTATGAGTCCAGAAAAGCTCGAAGTAAATAAATTTGTCCCTCTAGCTTCGTGATACCACATTGTATTTTTATTAGAAAGAATTAAATTTACTTTTTTCAATGTCAAGTAACAAAGATCGGGCTATTGCACTTTTTGAAACGCCGAAAATGTTAGAATAAAGTTTTAAAAATAAGGGAGTACATTCTAGGCCTCTGATCTTTGTTCCATCATCCCCGATCGACACGCGACCAGTCGCGCAACCTTTGCTATGCGAACGTGCTAAAGTTTGTCTGAGAGACTGATTCCATTTGCCTGTTTTCATGCATAAGTTTCCGATATTCGATGGGAAAACTGCTTATGGAGTATCGCATCTCTTTACTTTTATCATGATTGAAAATATTTTTTGAGTTGTTTCTGTCAATTAGTTGTTACATCCTTTGCGACTTTATAAAAGTCTACTACGTAACTGTCAGGCCGGGATGTTCATCTTAGTGGTGTAGTTGTCTGCTTCTTTGCTACGTATTATAATGTTGGCCAAGAGCGAGGCGAATGTCCACCCAATCGATTGATCCGAATTTTCTGGTCGCATGTTCTATATGTGAATTGTGGCTATTTTTAGTCGCTCATATGTGTTTGTTGTTCCGCTAGTCCCCAACGAAATGTAGGTGGCCTGTTTGCAGTCATGAATACTTTGTTTTAATAGTTAACGTGAAGCTAATTTCACTGCTGTCCTTTTGGCCAGGGTATTTGTTGTGTTGTTCTTTTTCTTTTGAAATAAATTATGTGTGGACCCTGATAGATAGAGGCACATATTGTTTTCGCCGATAGCGTCTCACTCATAGTATTATGTTTTGTGCCCCGGTTAGGTTTGGGCCCGGGTGATGAGCTCGATTCAATGAGTATCTCATGATGAACGCAGGTGTTAATGTAAATATATATGCTCTTCCCCGTGGCGCATTGGCTAAGGCCCAATCTTAATTTACAAACATAAATTTTTTCTCTTCTATGGCTTATCTCGTTCACAGACAAACTTTCCCCCTGGAGTATGAATCACCCACTGTCTCCTTATCTCCCCTACATGTCGCCAGTTAACCGTATATGTATTATGAGACTAACAGCAGAATTTTCTATCATGCATATTTTTACCCACCTCTGATCTAACAAATCAATTTATGCGTGCGATCTTCTGGTATGTATGTATATTTGCTGGTGACTTTATTATGTCGTCTCCGTCCCTCACCGGAGAGCCAAAGCCCGCCCCTATTGATATTCTATTATGTATTCCAGCGCGGCTTAACGTTATACTGTAACCTCCCTTGATCAGTGGCGCCTTCTCTTGTTCCTGCCTCAGCGTATAATACACTCAATATTAACCCTCATTCATCGATAATAGCTCTTTATCTTGTTACATTGTACGGCACTCAAACTCAATTCTGTTGCAAAGGTATGAGCAAGAGGATCATCGTAATTGAGAAAACGCACAATGCCAACCATTTAGGTTTAGGTATCCGAATTTTAGCAATAAAGCGTAATACAATTTTTAGTTCTATATCTTACAAACACAAGGTAAGTGTCTCTTGACTGGGGTCTTTGATTTACCGGCTCTCTATTTCGTCGGCGGTTCTCGGTTTTTTCGCTATATTGCGTCATCCCACGTTCTTTTGTCTCTTAGCTAACCTGAAAAAAGATAGGTAGTGAGACCGAGTCCATAGCCTTCCAACAGATAATACGATTCAAGATCGATCTCTACCTCATCGACTTGGTGGAGCTTATTTTCACATTCACAAAAGCATATTCAACATATGCAAAAGTGCACAATAAAGATTTGTGAGCGGTAAAAAGGAAAGGTTTACTCTCTAAGCACAGCCTGTTTTCCCCTGGCGGCTGACAAACTGGTCAAATGGTAGCCAACACCTCTCTCATTTTAGTTCCCCCAACTTAACATCATTACCACTTCATTCGTCTAACAAATATTAAACACAGAAACAATGTACCCCATTTCTGTATCAGCACATACAACAAGTGCACCTTACAAAAAACATTTCTCAACCCCAAACGATTATCAAGAAAATGCAGGCGATGCCGGGGCCAATTTGCCCGATCTTCGTCGCGATGCGACCATACATTTCAAATAATGACTGTATCAAGTGACACAGCGCGAACATATGCCATCATTTGCCACGTATGTAGCAAGTGAGTACAAGGAAAGCTCGATCTGAAAAAACTGCTACTGTTCACGTGTTACCCTTCCTAACAAAGGGAGGACGATAGTCATAGGCGGTTGTTTTCATATCCGCGCCGCTCCCCTCTTGCTAATCCCTACCATTTGCTATTATGAAACTTCCGTACACGTGTATATCCCCCTCACAATCGCTGTGGCTCGATATGTATGAAACTAATCTTAAATGAGGTATGCTATACGGACGGATATCAATATCTCCGCCGAACTCACTACGGGCAAAGAAGTATCCAAGGGTAGCAAAAGGAATTTCGTTTGACGCGACATCCCTAAAATTTTAGAAATATTATGTCTACAACCTGACATTTAATCTAAAAAAGGCATGCCCCCCCGCGTGAGCTATAGATAGATTTGATTTATGCCCCCGGAGAAAAACGAAAGAAATTCTACTGTGTAAGCAAACATGCAAAGTATGACAGATATCCAACTTCCACGGACCATGTAAACCCGGACTTCGGATCATGCAGAACTATTGGGCAACGTGTAGCAAGGACGACACGACTTGCTGCAAAACCTTGACAGTGTACGCATCCAAAAGACAGAAAAAGACTGCATCCGACACAGTTTCCTCTCCCTCCACGCTGTTGTTGAAGTTACAGGCAATTGGCTTTGAGAATCGTTAAGGGTAGTCATACGGTGATCTACCGACGATGTGCGGGGGGGAACACCTTAAATTGTGAAGGATTATCAGCTGGCATCTTCTGTCATTATAACTCACGCATATACTTCATTGAGATAAGGTAAATAATAGAGTGAGTGATTCTCCCTCTTATTACATCATAGTTATCTATTTTTTGCGGATAGTAATATATATATTAAATTCGTACCTAGCGACAATTTACTTGGGTCGGAACATAATTATTTTCCAATAAGTATGTAAGATAAAAAATCGTGAACAAGTGCCGGGATAAGGTTTAATCTAATGAGAATCACCACGTAATTTAACCTCGAATAGGATATCCATGTGAAATGCCTACTCCTCACTAAGTTATAAACCAGCGTATCAGTTTTATTCGGATTCACTGTTTTATAACTCTTCTGTATTTAGCTATGAATTAAATTCGAATAATAAGTCCAAGTATAAGGTATCATATCACGATAATTTATGTATATGATTTTATAGCTTGTGGATATTATTATTTACTTATAATTTTAGGAAGAGTGAGATACACCTTTTTAAATTAGATCATTTTATTATTGGGATATATAGTAATTGAATGTATAATGAAGTAAATTAAATTATGCTATTAGCTAAGATATATTTAGGGACAACCTAATATTTTAACGTTAGGTAGTATCTTACTGAGATATGGAAGTACAGTAATGTATTTTAAAATCTTATTTTATAGATCATAAGTAAACAATTCCACATAGTTCTAAGGGATCATGAAAAATACACTTCGATCTATCTGGAATCGTATGGATTAGGATAGAATTAATAATTAACTCATATTCGTCTGATGAAATAAATATATATTAATTTTAATCAGACTATAAATATTTCATTTTCAATAAGATAGTGTGACATATATTTTTATAGGTATACGTTCTTGTTTCTAATTTTACACTTATCAACCGCATAATACGGTTATCAATAATATAGTAGGTAATTGAATCTTATCTGAATAATTAGAATTGTAAATAAGTTCTTTAAATATATATAGTTATTAATATTTACTAAATTAAAAGATGTGAGGTATATTATTTAAGGGGATAAATAATAAGGTCTGAACCTATACATAAGTAATATATCATAGTATAATTATATATTATATTATATTATTGGATAATGATAAAATCTTAATTAGATTATATAATTTGACATATTAATATTGGAATTGAAATAAGAATAAAAAAATGAATCAATTTAACTGAGGAAAAATATTGTCCTTCTTTGACAAGCTAAATATTGTTACAATTTTAGGTGATGTTTTCTACAAATATAGTTAATAGTGAAAACCCCTCATTGTTTTAAACTAAGAGCGTATATTAGGATTATATATTATGATTATATTTTTAAGAAATAGCATTCATATTTTTATTATATTGTGACTGAATTGTATAAATTCAAAATAATATATTTTGAGATAAGTGATAAAGTATTAATAATGAATGAGAGAATCGTGCATTAAAATTACCTAGAAATATTAATATTTAACTCATAATATCGAATTTTAGTAAAGTAGATTATGAAAGATTATTTATGATAAACTGTGAAGTCAAATATCCTTACAAGTAAAATTCCCCCTATGAGGCCCACTATTGACGCTCCGATTCCTAGATATATGGCTAGTATTTAATATTACTTTTTGCAAAAGACTTGAAAAAGGAGATCCTTTTTAAATGAATCAAAATAGTTTTGTTTATCTTGTAGTCAATCTTAAACATTTGAGTGTAAATTATTACACGCGTTAAAACCTGACAAGACAGATTAACCAAGAATACCCCGGTTTTGTTTATACCTGTTTTTAGCCGGGGCGGGGGGTACCGGCGCTCACCCCGCCGAATAGGATTAGGATAAAGTGCCGCTAAAACTGAATGCAGGGTAGGCGGCAACACGTTAGGACGATGGTCGCCAAGGGTGCTTGTGCAAAAGACAATTTCTCGTCAGAGCTTTCCTTTCTTTTACCTATCCAGATTTCTCGCTAAACTGTGTCGACGATTATTGGACGATATTTCGATAAATAAAAAAAAACTCACTTGATAGTTCGACCCTAAAATTTCTCCTTTCCGCTAGTGTAGTTTTTCTTTGTTACTTGCTACGACTTTGTATATATCTCGTCTGATTACATGTTAATAAGATAGTAATAATATATTTTCTTAATTAATTATTAGTTTTTATCTATAATAATATGATACTCGCTAGCGTATTATATATAGGTCATCGAATTTTATTTATTTTTATCCTTATTTATATAATAATTTTATATAAGTTAAATACATTTTCATCTCGAATATGACCGTATTTACTATATATTAGATATCAGTGATGTAACCATTTTTTATAACACTTATTTAAAACACCATGTTTATTTATATCTATAGCATATAAAATGGTAAAATAAAATATGTATAGACTTCTAATGAAATTCAGCATTGATTTGATAAAGATCTACTTTCAATACATCTGATAATCAGTACATCAATTATAATGTAAATGACAAAGGAGAAGAGCGTGTTCAAAAGTTAATGTATCCACTAGAAAGCATAGGTAAGCGGCTTTGATCAATGAGGCTTATGGCGATGGTTATTGGTAATGAGGCGGATATGAAATGAAAGAAAATAATTCTTTAGACGTATATTCATCAGCCAAATGTTCGGCAACCATTGCACCAACACCTCCCATTCCATCATGGCCATCACATAAAAGATGAAAACCCTGTCAATCTTACATCTTTAAGAAGCACAGAGATTCAGCATTTTGATGACATTACAATGAAATCGTTTCAATCTTATTGTAGCTTGGGCAGCTAAGGTTGTCAAGAAATTCATCTCTCTCTTTGATACTAAAATCCTTTACGAATAAATAAATATGTCACAAAAGTGAATAATGTCAGTTCTATAATCAATAGCACTTTTTCAATCTTTGTTACATTTGTGTCCATCGTTCTAAAGAAACTCCCTGTAATTCGTTTATCTACTACAGGTTACTCACTTCACCCATCAGACTGCTCATGAGTCATAGTTGCGCATCCCTACTGAAAACTCCATCCTATTTTCACTTCTTCTTCACCGACAGAACTGTCATCCTGGTGACGAATCTCCCTCATTACATAAACTGTTTATGATGTAATATTCGTCGGTCTTTCGAAGTCGGAACCAACACCTTTATAATCTATATCGCAAAGATCGAACACTTTTCGCTATGATGTTTTCGATTATTCGATTTTTCAGTGTTATGTGAAGTGAGAAAGAGATTATCATCTTGAAAAGAGGAATTAGTACAAGAAAAAACGGCTAAGTTATCTATTGGCTTAGAAGCATGTGGAGTTTGAAACTCTCTCTACGGTCACTTTTCGTTTGTCCGATCAGTCATATATATGATTTTCTGCAGGTATATATATGCTCTTAAGCCTCTCAATTCCGACTACATTTCTTGGATTACGGTTCATATAAACCTGTAATTGGCTATTTCCTAATCGGATGATCGAGAAAATTGTTTTTCAATATTTGAAAAATTCTCGTGCTTCTCCTTCGAAATTCTAGCTCGCATAAATGTTGTTACTTTAATTCACCTACTAATTGATGTCATTTTGCTTGGGAGATACTTTTTCAATTTTGAGAATGGATAGTACTACCATAATCATAAATGGTCCTCTAGTATACTAAATTATTCCGACTATACCTACTTAATCATTCAATATAGAACTATAGCTATTATTATATATATTATATTAGTTACCTATAAAAATTTTATAAAGAAATAAAATATAGTATTTAATTATTAGGTGAGCATGTTGTATATAGTTATTTCATTCCTATAAGCCAATCGTTATATTTTACTGTTTATAAATTTGGTAAATATACTAATGAGTAGCGTTTTATGATCATATGATAATAATTATTTTGGAAAGACTGTGAAACTATTATAAGTTTTTAGCATTCCAAATGAGCCTGTTGGTTTTATTTACCTGTGAAGATATGGATATGTGGCTTTTGCCCATGGGTTTTAGTAATATGAACTATATATTATGGTCACCACAGTGAGGGTCTTCGTCACCCATATAACATAGTTCTCATAGTGAAAGGCGCTCAGCGAGTGAATCTCTCTCCTGATTCTATGTTATCTCTCACCTTTGGACACGCGCTAAGATGGTCTCATAACTGGAGTGTGGACGAAGTCTTATTTTTGAGGGGTCTTGAGTCGGTGTTGTAGAGATACTATTATCTGTTCCGGTGTATGCTACGATCGCTTGAACCTAACTCAGAGTTCGATAGAAACAGAAAATTATGTGAATTTTAAAGAACTAGATTAATAAGAATTAACTCATAATAGTATTGACGAATCAAATCTCATAGAATAGATAAGATTTTGAGAATAATATTATATTTTGATATATGTAATATAGGCCTAAAAGAATTATATATCATAAATAATAACTCAATTAGATACATTTATCATAGTGTTAAAATTTAAAATTAATTTATATTAATATCTAAATGAATGAATAATTTCAATTATAATAATAATAGAGTAATATGATATATAATAATGAATATAATTATTAATATATAAAAAGTGTAAATATAAAATATAAAAAAATAATTTATATGATTCACTAATTAAAGTAAACTGCACTTATTGGTTAAATGATATATTTTTTTTAGAGCCTATTTTTTTGAAGTTTTATTTTTTTATTACTTAGATTATCAATGCAACCTTTATATAATGCGGTTATAATATAAAGTTAAATAATGAATATATTTAATA